>PVHP010036992.1:0-17627 GCA_004024765.1 Zapus hudsonius
ATTAAAGGCGTGCGCCACCACGCCCGGCTTTTTTTTTTTTTTTTCAGATCCTACCTTTTGGTCTTATGATTATAGACCCACGGCTCTGTACTCCCAAGGCATCAGATCAAATTTCAGAAGATCTCCAGCCCTCTACTGAATTATTTTAGGATATGTGTCTAGCTCTGCTTCCCATAGTCTGGCTTAATGACAGTAAAGACATTCCTGTAGATGTGGACATCATTTAGAAGCATTCAGTCACAGAGCCCCCAACATTAACATTAATTACACACACACTGGTCAGCAGCAGTCTCAATGCATAAAGACAACCCTTTGGACAGGTCAAATGTATGGATTCTCTCTATTAAAGATCAATTAGCTATCTAGGTATAATTTTTTTTTGTTTGTTTGTTTTTCGAGGTAAGGTCTCGCTCTAGTCCAGGTTGACCTGGAATTCACTATGTAGTCTCAGGGTGGCCTCGAACTCATGGTGATCCTCCTACCTCTGCCTCCTCCCGAGTGCTGGGATTAGGGGCTTGTGCCACCACACCCAGCCTGCATTTTTTAAATTTCCATGTTCTTTCATTTTTTTCTGTCCTCTTTAACTTTTTATTGATAATGGAGACCATACATCTAGACAATATTCCATAATCACAATCCCCTCCTATAAACCCTTCCTCCCCCCTCCTGTATCCCTTCTCCACTGAATCCTTCTTTCCAACTGCTCTCTCTTATAATATAATGTCATTATTTGTTCCCTCCTGTTATGCAGGTCTTGTGTAAGCAGCATCAGCCACTGTGAGGTCATGAGTGCTAGGACTAAAGTCATGCACCACCACTCCCAGCTCCTTGTTTATTCTTTTTTTTTAATTTATTTATTCATTTTCAAGCAGAGAGAGAGAATGAATGAGAGAGAGAGAGAGAGAGAGAGAGAGAGAGAGAGAGAGAGCACAAGGGCCACCACCTTGTGGGTCTGGCTTATGTGGGTCCTGGGGAATTGAACCCCGGGCCTTAGGCACTGGAGGCAAGTGCCTTAACTGCTGAGCCATCTCTCCAGCCCTCCTTGTTTATTCTTGAGTAAATTAATTTTTTGGCAAACTGATCTGTATTATTTCAAATTGATACACCTGTCATGCTCTGGTTCTGTTAGCAAGGACATAATTTGTGGGACTCAATACAAAATTAAAATTCTGCTTAAAACTCATTAAAGTGCTGCGAAGTGACAGTGGAGTGTTTATTACTAAGTGAGAGGTCACCATGACACCCTCCAAAATTTAGGAATCATTTCAAGAGAAGTGGCAGAATTTAAGAGTCAAAGGAAGGGGAGGGAAACTGGCTGAGGTGGCGCACATCTTTAATCCCAGCACTGGGGAGGCAGAGGTAGGAGGATCACTATGAGTTCGAGGCCAGCCTGAGACTACATAGTGAATTCCAGGTCAACCTGGGCTAGAGTGAGACACTACCTGGGAAAACCAAAAAACAAACAAAAAGAAAAAAGAAAAAAAAAAAAAAGGAACAGAAGGAGTGCTTTGCAATACAATACTATCTCCAAGACACACAATGGCTGTGGCACTCATGACCACACACACAAATGTGCATAAGTATACACATAGGCACACACATAATGAATAAAATTTAAAAAGTGATAGTGGATGCTGGGTATGGTGGTGCACACATTTAATCCCAGCACTTGGGAGGCAGAGGTAGAAGGATCACTATGAGTTCAAGGCCAGCCTGGGACTGCAGAGTGAGTTCCAGGTTAGCCCGGGCTAGAGTGAGACCCTACCTCAAAAAAAAAAAAAATAGTGGTGGGAATATAGTTTAGTGGTAGAGCACTTGCCTAACATACTCAAAGCCCTGGGTTCAAAACTTAGTACAGGGCTGGAGAGATGGCTCAACGGTTAAGGCACTTGCATCCAGTGCCTAAGGCCCCAGGCCCCAGGTTCAATTCCCCAGGACCCACATAAGCCTGGTGTTCTCTCTCTCTCTCTCTCTCTCTCTCTCTCTCTCTCTCTCTCTCTCTCTCCTTGAAAATGAATAATGAATAAATAAAATATTAAAAAAAACTTAGTACAGAGGAGGAAAAATGATGATTACTGTTATTATTATTGATGAAATAACTTGAGTGAACTCATTCAAATTTTTTTTTTGGTTTTTCATTTTTTCGAGGTAGGGTCTCACTGGCTGACCTGGAATTTACTCTGTAGTCTCAGGGTGGCCTCAAACTCACGGCAATCCTCCTATCCCTGCCTCCTGAGTGCTGGGATTAAAGGCGGGCGCGACCACGCCGGGCTCCAAATTTTTTTTTGAAGTAGGGTCTCACTCTAGTCCAGGCAGATCTGGAATGTATTATGTAGTCTCAGGGTGGCCTCAAACCCAAGGTGATCCTCCTACCTCAGCCTCCTGAGTGCTGTGATTAAAAGCATGCGCCACCACACCTAAGGAGCGGCGTTCAATTCCCCAGTGCCCATGTGGAGCCAGATGCACAGGGTGGTACATGCATCTGGAGTTTGTTTACAGCCCTGGCATGTCTCCTGTTCTCTCTGTGTGAGACTCTGCTTTGAAAAAAGACTCCCCCCCCCAAAAAAAAAGGCTGAGATGTCTCATCAGCTAAAGGCACTTGCTTGTAAAGCCTGCCAGCCTAGGTTCAATTCCCTAGAACCCACTCTTAAAGGCCAATGCACAAAGTGGAGCATGTGTTTAGAGTTTGGTTGCAGTGACAAAAGGCCCTGGTGCCCCCTTACAGACTCACACACACAAATAACAAAACAATAATAACAAAGCATTTTATTTAATAGCTTTTAGTCTCGTGATTTTTCTTTTATTTATGTGTATGTGCGTGTGCGCCTACATGCATGTAGAAGTCTTGTCACTGCAAACTGATAACTGTCTGGCTTTACGTGGGTGGCTGAGGAATTGAACTGGGGCCTGCAGGCTGTGCCAGCAAGTGCCTTTAGCCACTGAGCCATCTCCCGAGCCCCTAACTTTTTATTTATGATTTGTTTGCAAGGGGAGAGAGAGAGAGAGAGATAAAGAACAAGAATGTCAGGACTTCCTGTCACTACAAATAAAACTACAGATGCATATGCCACTTTGTGCATGGGTAGTGGGGAATCAAAATCCGGGGCCTTCAGTCTTTACAAGCAAGCGCCTTTAACCAGTGAGCAATCTCTCCAGCCCAACAAAGCATTTCTTTTTTATTTCATTTTATTTTATTTTATTTTGGTTTTCCAAGGTAGGGAGGGTCTCACTGTAGCCCAGGCTGACCGAGAATTCACTATGTAGTCTCAGGCTGGCTTCAAACTCACAGGATCCTCCTACCTCTGGTGTGCTTCATGACCCCCTCCCAAAACAAAACAAAACATTCTTATTTCAGCAATGCCTTTGACAACCCTCAGGAATTTAACACAAATACCTACCTAACCTTTCAAACACTCCCATTCAAATACAACCCCATGGGCTGAAGAGATGGCTTAGCGGTTAAGGCATTTGCCTGCAATGCATAAGGACCTGAGTTCGATTCCCCAGTGCCCATGTAAAGCCAGATGCACAAGAGGGCTGGAGGCCCTGGCGTGCTCATTCTCTGTCTCTCTCTGTCTGCTTCTTTCTCTCTCTCAAATAAATAATTAAAATACTTTAAAAAAATAAAAAAAAATACAACCCCATTCATCACTACCAATGGCCTCTAAAATCCCACTTTACCCCCACCCAACTCACATACACTCAAACCATCTAGCGGTATGTGGCAACATCTGCAAGATTCCCTTTGTTTTGGACACGTGACCAGTGCCTTTCAGGGATGGCGGATATGAATGTTGACTGTGTACAGACTACTGAGTCTATAGTTTGTATTTATTCATTTTCAAGCAGAGAGAGAGAGAGAGAGAGAGAGAGTATGCCAGGGCCGCCACCTTGTGTGTCTGGTGTCTGGCTTACGTGGGTACTGGGGAATTGAGCCCAGGGCCTTGGGCACTGGAGGCAAGTACCTTAACCGCTGAGCCATCTCTCCAGCCCTGTATTTGAACATTTTTAATGTCTGAGAAATTAGAAAGTATGTGTGTGTGATTCCTAAAAGCCTAGGAAAGATGAAAAGTTTGGCATTTAAAGATATCAGAAATTGGAAGCTGGGTATGGTGGCGCATGCCTTTAATCCCAGCACTCGGGAGGCAGAGGTAGGAGGATTGCCGTGAGTTCAAGGCCACCCTGAGACTACAGAGTGAATTCCAGGTCAGCCTGGGCTAGAACAAGACCCTACCTCGAAAAACCAAAAAAAAAAAAAATATATATATATATATTATATATATATAATATATATGTATATATTATGTCAGAAATTGGGGCTGGAGAGATGGCACAGTGGCTTAGATGCTTGCCTAACGCCCTGAGTTCAATTCCCCAGTACCCACATAAAGCCAAATGCTCAAAGTGGCGTGTGCATCTGGAGTTCGTTTTCAGTGCCTAGAGGCCCTAGGGCCCATTCTCTCTGTCTCTCTATGCTTGCAAAATAAATAAATAATTTAAATATATATATATATATATATATATATATATATATATATATATATATCAGAAATAAACCAGGCAAGGTGGCGCATGCCTTTAATTCCAGCACTCAGGAGGCAGAGGTAGGAGGATCGCTGTGAGTTTGAGGCCACCCTGAGACTACATAGTGAATTCCAAGTCAGCCTGGGCTAGAGTGAGACTTTACCTAGAAATAAATAAATAGATAAAACAAAGTAAAATATTGGAAAAAGAAATAATTTTCTAGATTTCCAGAGACCGCCATTATGTGAAAGCAGTAAAGAAGTAAAGACACTGTTGTGACCTTGCAGGGTTTGGAGATTAGGGTGGCCTTGGAGGCTTTGTGAAAACTAACCTGGAACCCTGGGAATACAGGGCCCTGTTTAATGAGAGCAGTCTAACACCAGGGAAAAACCAACAACTTGACTGCCTCTTGTGATATCATAAATCAGGGCTTTAGATAAGAAAACCAGGGCCTAGGAGGAGGTGGAGTGTAAAAAGCAATGTCCCTGCTGTTCTCATGTTTCCTGTGAGAAATCCCAGTGGAGAAGACACTGCTTGCTGGTAAGTGAGTCATGAGCTTTATAGGCCAAGGGAGATGGAAAACAGATTTCAGTAAATAAACAAGGAGAAATGTCAGGGAAAGCTTTCAGCTTTCGTGTGAAGCCATCAAGCCATGCTATTCTGGAAACGCTGGAGAAAAACAGCATGAGAAAGACAAGAGAAAGCAAAAGGATCCAGGCAGCTCCAGTGAGAGGGAGCTTGTTTCTACCTCTGGACAGTTTGGAACTAGCAACCAAGATGGCACCATCCGGGCAAGGTAAGGAGAGAGCAAGAAAGTCTCTCAGTGCCTCAGGTCTCCAAATCCACAGGAACTCATTGAGCATGTCATTATGCTTGTGTTCTTATGTTCATGACAAAGAAGAGTCGAGAGCATGAGGGCCAATGTGAGGGTCCTGGGGCTGTTGGCTAAGAACTTCAAGGAGAGCAGCTTTGGGAGGAGAGACACAAGAAAGGACTGGATGGGTTCTTTCTATTCTACTTTGCTTTGTTTGCTTAGCAAATTTGGTAAGGTGGAGGGAGGAGTGCTAGACAGCCTCCTCAGCACCTTTTGTTTTTACAGACCAATTCACTTCATTAATGTTTACAAAACTCCCTGAGCAAAGGAGCTGGGCTCACCCATGAAGCAGGCAGAGGGCACTGCAGGAGCAAGGCCTGAGAGTGACCCTGCAAAGCAGACTCAGGAATCCTGTGAGGCTGGAGCAGAATGAGGGTGCAGAGGCCTGAAAGAATGAATACTGGGTTCATCTTCAGACGTGAGTCTGGGGAGATCAGTGCCCTTGGAGGTCAAGACTGAGTGGGGGAGGTCTCACTCAGCACATTCTCTTCCATGTGATGTTAAAAATAATTAACCGGAGGACTGCAACAGCTGCCATTAGCACCCTTTAGGAATTTCAGCCCTCCCTGAATGACATGTAGGCCAGCACACCCACTGTGCAGCCTTGTGAAATAAGGGAGTCTCTTTAGGGCTTCTCTTCAGGTATGCTGACCTGCAGTTGTATGTACACTAACTCCGTCTTGGGACAGCTCCTTGGGTCCTAAAGGTTGATGGCTGCCATCTCTCAGAAGAGCCTCTAGGACAATTCTCTATGCATATGGAGGTCAGAGGACAAAATTGAGGTGTCTGTGTTCCGCCCACCTTCTTTTTTTTGGTTTTTTGAGGTAGGGTCTCACCCTAGCTCAAGCTGACCTGGAATTCACTATGTAATCTCAGGGTGGCCTCGAACTCATGGTGATCCTCCTACCTCTGTCTCCCAAGTGCTGGGATTAAAGGCATGCGCCACCACTTCCGGCTTTCCACCTTCTTTGAGATAGGTTTTTTTGTTGTTATTGTTGTTTTGTTTGTTTGTTTGTTTGTTTGTTTGTTTTTGCCACTGCAAAGTAAATGCCAGATTGCAAACAAATGTCAGACTAGCTGACCCACTAGCTTCAGGATTGTCTGGCTCCATCTCCCATTGCTATGGGTCTGTTGGGATCACAGATAGATGCATGTACCACTTTGCATCGAACTTTCTGTGGCTTCTAGGAAACTGAACCCAGGCCAGCAGGCCTTGCAAGTAAGCACTTTTAACTGCTGAACCATCTCCCTAGCCCCAGTTGGCTCTTTTTTATTAAAAAAAATTATTTATTTATTTATTTTAGAGAGAAACAATAAGCATGCCAGAGCCTATAGTCACTGTTAACAAACTCCAGATACACAAAGTGGTGCATGCATCTGGCTTTACATGGGTACTGGAGAATTGAACCTGGGTCTTTAGGCTTTGCAGGTAAGTGCCTTAACTGCTGAGCCATCTCTCCAGTCCCAGGTGGCTCTTTTGAAAAGGGTGGCCAACAGATCAGGACAGTGATGGAAAAGCATAGGGCATTGTGAGGATGAAAAAGAAATTCTGGGGCTAAAGGTGGCTCCGTGAGTCAAGTACTTGCTACACAAGCGCGAGGCGCTGCTTTCAGATCCCCAGCACCACCAATATAAATGCCAGGCATGGTGGTGTGTGCCTACAATCCCAGAGCTCCAGAGGTGAAGGCAAGAAGGTCCCTGGGACTTGCTCCAAGTTCCAGAGACCTTGTCTCAAAAAAAAAAAAGAAAAAAGAAAAAAGATGGAGCCAGGTGTGGTGGCACACACCTTTAATCCACCAGGAAGGCAGGGTAGGAGGATTGTTGTGAGTTCTTGCCAGCCTGAGACTACAGAGTAAATTCCAGATCACCCTGAGCTACAGTAAGACCCTACCTCGAGAAACAAATAAACAAAAAAGATGGAGAACAACTGAGGAAAACGCTCAGTGTTAACTTCTCCTTCCCTATGTCCGTGTGCACCCCTCCCACATGCACACAAACATGCAAACATGTACAACACACATACACAACTCCTGATCATGTCTGGAGACCATGAAAGCCACCTCAAAGGAAGTGAGGTCCCAGAAGTAAGTTGGGTAAAAGAAGAAAAAGACATTTAAAAAAAATTCAAGAACACAAACTAGCCTATGAAGAGATAGGGAGGCATGGGAAAGCAGAATGCATTCAGGGGACACAATGAAGTTCAGTCTGGCTCGACAGTTAGGCCCTCCTGGAGATGGAATTGGCCAGACATCAAGGGCCACTGAGGAAGTGTGGTAGTTACTTTCTCATTGCTGGGACACAATATCCTACCAGAAGCAGCTTGTGGAAGAAAAAGGTTTATTTCCATCTTACAGTGTTGTTTTTTTTTTGTTTTGTTTTGTTTTGTTTTGTTTTTTGAGGTAGGGTCTCACTCTAGTGCAGGCTGACCTGGAATTCACTATGTAGTCTCAGATGACTTCAAACTCATGGCCATCCTCCTACCTCTGCCTCTTGAGTGCTGGGATTAAAGGCATGCGCTACCACACCCAACCAGTTTACAGTTTCATCATGATAGGGAAAGCATGGCAGGAGCTGACAGCCAGGTATCACACCTTCACATCCTTATGGAGGTAGTAGAGAGTGTGCTCAATACAGCAACTAGAGCCAGTTCCCAATGACACACTTCCTCTAGCAAGGCTTTACCAACCAAAGGCTCCACCAGCTGAGGATTAAGTATAAAGTTTAAACACAAATGCAGGTGGCAATTGTGACATTGTATACTCAAACCACCACAGGAAGTGAGGAGGAACTGGATCCAAGGGAATAAACAGGACCAATCCATTAAAATTAAGGACACTAAAACCAGAGAGAGTTGTGGGTGGTGACCTGGCCAAGGCAGGGTGATGTATAAGGAAGAGTTTGGCAGCTAGTGGAGAATTATGGGAAAGATAACATGATCACTCAGAATAGTTCTGAGGAGAGTAGATGGGATCAAATTTACACATTGAGTTTATTAGTGCTCAAGGTCATCCTAAAGGGAGAGGAATGGAGTAAGAGAAGGGAGACTAAAACTCCAGGGTGCCGGGCATGCTGGCACACGCCTTTAGTTCCAGCACTCGGGAGGCAGAGGTAGAGGATCACTGTGAGTTTAAGCTCATAGAAAAAACAAAAATAGATAGATAGATAGATAGATAGATAGATAGATAGATAGATAGATAGATAGATAGATAGATAAAACTCAAGGGCACAGAAACAGGGCAGGTCCAGAAACAATGCCCTGAAAGTTGTTGGGATGTCCTAGAACGACCTATCAAGGAAGAAGGAAGGGGACTCATCCTCAATCTAATCTAAGCAATCACAGAAACCAAAGGAAGCTTCCAAAGAGAAGATCAGGCATGGCGTGGTGGTGCACGTCTTTAAACCCAGCACTCAGGAGGCAGAGGTAGGAGGATCACCATTAGTTCAAGGCCACCCTGAGACTACATAGTGAATTCCAGGTCATCCTGGGCGAGACCCTACCTCAAAAAAAACCCAAAAAATAAAATAAAATACAAAAACAAAAACAAAACATCAGCTTCAAGCACCACTTCTGGAGTAGCTCAAAGGAGGAGAGGACTGAGGACAGGGAGTATGCATCCCTCCTGAAGAGGATTTGGACTGTGGGGGAAGTTTCAGTGGTGATGGTCCCTCCAGGTTTGAGTATAAGCAAGACTGTCACATCTGACTAGACAGTCAGTTGTGCACTGTACACAACAGAGATTATTTAAGAAGACAGGACTCAATCGATGGGGTACCACTGGAGTGTGTTGAATTTGTGGGTAATCTGAAACTGCACTGTGGATATTTCCCACACGGTGGCACCATAGGCCAACTCTACAGTGCTCTTGGACCTGGTATCGCTGGGGTCAGTTTGGGGGTCCTCACCCATAGTTCATGATTTTATGGTAAGAGAGGGTTTCCAGATGTGTCCAGGACGCTTTCCACCATGATACCCGCCCCGCCCCTCCCGCATGTCTCCATCAGACACTTCTAACAGCGGGACACTCAGAAACAAACTGCACCACACACTACAGCCTTCATGGGGGAGGGGGTCTGGCCGGAAAGGGTCCTGGAGCAGCAGGTCATCCCATGATCTAGGAGAGGCAAGGGAAGCAAGGACATCCCTCCCACTTGACCCTTAGGAGAAAGGAGTCGGGAAGGAAGGAAGAACTCCCGGCCCAGCCTGAGGGACACACAGTCACCCCACCCTTTGCCCACACCAGCCTGCTCACAGCTCCCCCTGGAGGCTCAAAGCTGGATCAGTGGGAGCAACCGCAGAGACAGCTAGCTGGGTGTTAGGTGAGTCCCCAAGGAAGCTGCTTTCCCAGCCTACAAACTTACACCTCTCAGTGTGGAAGCCAGCCTGGAGATGTCCTGATAATAGCCGTGCTGTGTTTGAAAACGATACCAAGGGCCGGGCGTGGTGGCGCACGCCTTTAATCCCAGCACTCGGGAGGCAGAGGTAGGAGGATTGCTGTGAGATCAAGGCCAGCCTGAGACTACATAGTGAATTCCAGGTCAGCCTGGGCTAGAGTGAGACCCTACCTCGAAAAAAAACTGAAAAAGAAAAGAAAAGAAAACGATTCCAAGTTTACAGCAAACCTTTTGTGGTATAAGTAAATACAAAGGAGACTATCCAGACAAGTGAAATTGCTACTCCAGGACATGATAACTATTGGCACAGTTCTCAGGGCCCAATGAATGCAGACTCAGGCTGTCTAGAGCTTGTGCACTCCACTGTTCTTATTGTGGTGAACAATCTTCCCCAGCCCCAGCCCTGACCCTGTTCTTACCTTCCTTTCTTTTCCTCTAGCCTGCAGAATCCAAATCCATCCAGGAAGATCCTGCTTACCTCCTAGCTATCACCCTTGCTGTCCTTTCTTCCTCTGAATCATTCCATGACTATTTCCTTCTTGTCACTGAGGTCTTAGATCCAATGTCACTACCTCACAGATGACTTCCTGGGTTGACGATGTAGCTCAGTTGGTAGAGTACTTACCTCACCTTCATGAAGCTTTGGGCTCCATCCCAAGCACCTCATAAACCAAGTGTAGTGGTGCATGCATATAATCCCAGCACTCAGCAGGTCAAGTGGCAAGAAGATCAGAAGTTCAAGGTCATCCTCAGCTACATGGTGAGTTTGAGGCCAATCTGGAATACATAAAACCTTGTCCCAAAAAGGGGCCCCTCCCAAATGAAAAGAGTTTTTTGGCCACCTTCACAAAAGCCACAATTCTCCAAACTTCATCACTCTCTAAAGTCACCTTCTTGGGCTAGTGAAATGGCTCAGTGGCTACGACCATTTGCTGCGAAAGCACGAGGGCCTGAGAGGGCCTGGTTTGCCCTGAGCTTGATTCCTCAGAACCCATGTAAAACAGTTGTGTATGGCCACAAATGCATATGTTTGTAATCCCAGTACTATGGGAAGCCGACCAGAGAATGGCCTGGGCTCATGAAAACAGTAGCTCTGGGTTCAAAGAGAAACTCTGTCTCAAGGAAATATGTAAATGAGCAATACAGGAGGACATGTGACTTTCTCCTCTGGCTGCTGCAGACATGTGAGGCACAAGAATCTGCACAAGCACATGCATACATCACATATACACCACCACATATGCCACATGATAAGTACTATACGTGTATATACAAAAAAAGTAAAATCGCTGGGTGTGGTGGTACACGCCTTTAATCCCAGCACTTGGGAGGCAGAGGTAGGAGGATTGCAGTGAGTTCAAGGCCAGCCTAAGACTACATAGTGAATTCCAGAATTCCAGGTTAGCCTGGGCTACAGCAAGACCCTACCTGGAAAAAACAACAAAAAAATTCCAGATGCATGTGCCGTTTTGTGACTCTGGCTTTACGTGGGTACTGGGGAATCAAATTCAGGTCGTTAGGCTTTGCAGGGAAGTGCCTTAACTCCTAAGCCATCTTTCCAGCCTTTATTATTTTTTTAAAAAAATATTTTATAAAGGTTTTTAATGTTTTATTGATTTATTTGAGAGGGGGGGGGATGCAGCCACTGCAAATTCAGACACATGCGCCCTCTTGTGCATCTGGCTTTATATGGGCACTGGGGAATTGAACTCTGGTCCTTCTGCATTGCAGGCAAATGCCTTAACCACTAAGCCATCTCTTCAGCCCTAAAAAATATTTTTATTTATTTGCGAGTAGAGAAAGAAGAAAAACAGACAGAAAGAATGGGTGAGCCAGGACCTCCAATCACTGCAAACGGACGGACACTAGCTGCATATGCCACTTTGTGCATCTGACCTTATTGTTGTTTTTATTTGCATTGAGGTGTTTATTAATGACATGGGATAGAATGCCTTCTCAAATTGCTTTTGTTTGTTTTTTTTTTGTTTTTTCAAGGTAGGGTCTTGCTCTAGCCCCAGGCTGCCCTGGAATTGGTTTCAGGCTGGCCTTGAACTCACGGCAGTCCTCTTATTTCTGCCTCCCAAGTGCTGAAATTAAAGGTATGTGTCATTATGCTCACCCAGCCTAAATTGCTCATTTTTTAATGGTGCAGAAAGGAAGCCTAGAGCCTTTCCTATGCTAGGCAAGTGGTCGTTTTGTTTCGAGCTAAGGTCTCACTCTAGCCTAGGATGACCTGGAACTCACTCTGTAGTGATCCTCCTATCTCTGCTTACAGAGTGCTGGGATTGAACGCATGCATCACCATGCCTGGCTTCAGCCCTCAAATTTTATTGTTAGTGTGTGTGTGTGTGTGTGTGTGTGTGTGTGTGTGTGTGTGTGTATGCACACATGCCACTGTAGCATGTGGAAGTCTGAGGACAATCACAGCGTGCTTGAGACAGGTTGTCCCTTGTTTTGTTCTTTTTAGGTTTTTAAAAATATTTTTAGAGCCGGGCGTGGTAGCGCATGCCTTTAATCCCAGCACTCGGGAGGCAGAGGTAGGAGGATCGCCGTGAGTTTGAGGCCAGCCTGAGACTACAGAGTGAATTCCAGGTCAGCCTGGGCTAGAGTGAGACCCTACCTCGAAAAACCAAAAAAAAAAAAAAAAATATATATATATATATATATATATATATATATATATATAATTTAATATATTTTAAAAAATATATTTTTTTTTAGGGAAGGAGAGATGGCGCTGTGGGTAAGGCACTTGCCTCCAGTGCCTGGGGCCCCGGGTTCAATTCCCCAGGACCCACATAAGCCAGACCCACAAGGTAGTGGCTCTGCTGCACTCTCTCTTTCTCTCTCTCTGCTTGAAATGAATAAATAAAATATTTTAAATATATATTTTTATTTATTTGCAAACAGAGAGAGATAGAAAAGTTACAGACAGAGAGAATAGGCATGCCAGGGCCTCCAGCCATGGCAAATGGACTCCAGATTGATGCCCCACATTTTGTATCTGGCTTTATGTGGGTACTGGGGAATTGAACTCTGGTTGTTAGGCTTTGCATGAAAGTGCTTTAACCACTGAGCAATCTCTCCAGCCCTTTTTTAATTTTTATTTATTTGCAAGCAGAGAGAGACAGCAGACAGACAGAATGGGCATCACTGCTAAAGGACTCCAGATGCATGTGCCACTTTGTGCATCTAGGTTTTTGTTTTTGTTTTTTTCCAGGTAGGGTCTCACTCTAGCCCAGGCTGACCTGGAATTCACTATGTAGTCTCAGGGTGGCCTTGAACTCATGGTGATCCTCCTACCTCTGCCTCCTGAGTGCTGGGATTAAAGGCGTGTGCCACCACACCTGGCAATTTATTTATTTATTTATTTGCAACCAGAGAGAGAGAGAGAGAGAGAGAGAGAGAGAGAGAGAGAGAGAGAGAGAGAGAGAGAGAGAGAGAGAATGAGTAGGTGCACCAGAACGGCTTGCTGCTGCAACTGAATTCCAGACATATGTGCCACTTTGTGCCTCTGGCTTTATGTGGATACGGAGGAGTTGAACTGGAGCCAGCAGACTTCGCAAGCAAGTGCCTTTAACCACTGAGTAATTTCCATAGCCCCTTTCTCGTTGTTTTCTCTCACTGTGTGTGCACCAGTCTAGCTGTCTTCAGGCTTCCAGATTCTCCTGGATCACCTTCCATTGATGTAGGCATGTTGGGATTACAGGTGTATGTGCCACTTTGCATCAGCTTTATGTGAGTGTTGGGAAGTTGGACTGAGGCTGGAAAGCTTGCAAGAAAGTGCCTTTAACTGCTGAGCCATCTTTTCAGACCCCCAAACTGCAATTTTTTATTTTTTTATTTTTCAAGGTAGGATCTCTAGCCCAGGCTGGTGTGGAACTCACTCTGTAGTTCCAGACTGGCCTTGAACTCAAATTGCAATTTTAATGAGTGAATGGATGAGTGTAGTTAAACCACCAGAAAGAAATGTCTATAAGAATCCCAATGTGAATTGGTAAAGCCTGGATGTGAACATGGGGAAGTATCTTTTATCCTTGAGTTTTTTTTTTTTTGTTGTTGTTGTTGTTTTTGTTTTTGTTTTGTTTTCCGAGGTAGGGTCTCACTCTAGTCCAGGCTGACCTGGAATTCACTATGTTCTCAGGATGGCCTTGAACTCACGGCGATCCTCCTACCTCTGCCTCCCAAGTGCTGGGATTAAAGGCGTGCGCCACCACCCTGGCAATCCTTGAGTTTTAATTTACATGATGAGGAGTAGGATCTGGCCTAGGATTGGAGGGCATGAAGGATGAAAGAATGTGGGTGTGGGCACATAGCCCCATCACACAATGAAGTGCGCTAGCAGGCCACTTCTCTGGCACTTTTGTTCGCAGGTTCTAGCAGGGGAGCACAGCTACTCACATACCCTTGACTGTATGCCCTAGACCCAAGACAGGTCCTCCTCCATTCAGGGAAGGTCATCTCCCTCAAAGGATCACACAGTTTTGGGAGGGACACACATGGAGGGATGAGGGAGGAAGGAGAAAGGAGACACCCGCTAGTCAACCACATCAGTGAAATCAGCCCTGGTGATCAATGGGGTGACAGATGTCACAGCCAGATAGCCCTCACATCCCTTTTCTGGCACTTTTAGTCCACTCTCACTTAACTTCCTAAGTTGACTGACCACTGTCTTCCAAAAGCTGTCTTTAGGCCCAGCATTTGGGGAGTCTAAGGTAGGAGGATTGCTATGAGTTTGCCAGTTCAAGGCCAGGCTGGAGCTACAGAGCAAGTTTCAGGCCAACCTGGGTTACAGTGAAATCCTGTCTTGAAAAAAAAAATCTTTGCAGCCAAAAGCTGTCTTTCCCCTAGATCCCTCTCTCATCATGAGGTTGCACTCTGGACACCTCCCTTCAGATTCCATCTGTCTGAATTGACATGTCACCTTTTCCCTAACCTGATTCTCCGGGCTTCCCTTCCTCATTGAAGAAACACACAGATCCAAAGCTCCTTCATCATCTAGGATGTCTCACTCTGTCCAGATTCCCTAAGAACACAAATACAAAAATGTATTGTGTTTCCTGAATATTTCTTAAATGTATCCATCTCCACTGCCCCTAGTGGGGCTCAGCTACTATCAACTAGAAATGGTACCAACCACTATCTCCTACCAGAGTGACCTTTGCAAAGCACAGATATGGTATGACTACAAAATCCCCCAGATTAAGCCAGGCATGGTGGCACACATCTTTAATCCCAGCACTTGGGAGGCAGAGGTAGGAGGATCATCATGAGTTCAAGGCCACCCTGAGACTACATAGTGAATTCCAGGTCAGCCTGGGCTACAGTGAGACCCTACCTTGAAAAACCAAAAAAAAAAAAAAAAAAAAGATTAAAGCCCAGGTTCCCATCACCTTGAGGGAAAATCATGCTCTTCCGGCAGTGCCTCAGGCCCCTTATGACCAGCCTCTTTCCCAAAGCACACATGCATAGTTCCCAGCAACATTGAGCTTTTGCTCCCCTCCAACAAAGGAGGCTGCATCTCTTCTCATCCCTTGAACCCTGTTATCATCCTGCCTCAGCTGTTTCTCTTAAGGGGTTGCTTTCTACCTGCCCAGGGAACCCTAACAGCATGCTATGCTGAGGGTCCGCTCCTTATTAAGAAAGCCTTCCTAACTAGGACACATATGCAAATGTGTATGCACAATTTCACATACATTTCTCCTCAGCTTTGGTGAGGCAGAAGATACAGGAACTTGTTCTAATTGTGAGACCCGAAGGGAAGAAGTAGTGATAACCTCAATTCTGGTCCCCCAAGGTGGGTGGACACATAGCAAACATTCCATGAATGCTTGGTGAATATCTGGCAAATGAAAGAATGATGTGGCTAAAGCCCAGTAGGAGGAAGGTTTCCATTCTATCTCTTCTCAGGCAGTGGGAAGAAGTTGTATCCCAAAGAGTAAATCGTGGGGGCTGTGAGGTAGGGTGACAGAAGCTTTTATTTTTCTGGGTTTTTGAACTTGAATTGCATAACTTCTCAAAATGGAGCAGACGTCATCATGTGTGAGTGCCTGAGTCATTCCCTTCAAGAATATGAGCTCTTTCAGAAGTGCCGAAGTTTCTTTGCTAAACCAGAGCTCCCCAGCTCAGTGCCTGGTAAAGGATGTGCTCAGGGAATAATGCCTGACTCAGGCAGAGCCAAACTGACTATGACTCAGGAAGCCAGTTTGGAACTCAGACCCAGCCCTTCCTAACCATGTGACCTAAAAATTACTGCCTTCCCTGAACCTCAGGTGTTTCCTCTGTGAAGTGGACTTCTGCTGTATCCTTCCTTGCTTGCTGGTGTTTGGAGAGACCTGGGCTGCTATCAATACCTTTGGGAAAGGTGAAAGGGCCAGGTGAACACAGAGGTGCCATCTGTTTACTTCAGCTCCATCTGTACTTGGTCTTGGTGGATACAGGTTTGGCCACAGACAAGGACAATAAGCAGTGATGAGTGTCCAGAGGGGGTGAATAGGAATCCAGGGAGTACTGAAAGGCACCATTTGAGCAATTTTCCAAGTGAATGGGGAGAGTGGGGGGGAGGGATGGCCATAGCATCCTAAGCAGAAGTTGGGAGAAAAGGCAGGGGCCAGAGGATGATGAGTATGTCCAGGGAACTGTAGACCAACTGCTATAATGGAAGAGGAAGCAGCATAGACCTGGTACAGAATAGGTGGGAGATAAGGAAGTGAGGTCACCTTGGGCTGGATCCCTCTGAGGCCCATCATAGTCTGGAAGATAATGAGGAGCTATTGAAGTCTACTGAGCAGGAGAACAATATGATCAAATTCGTGATTAAAAAGAGCACTTGGAGCCGGGCGTGGTAGTGCACATCTTTAATCCCAGCACTTGGGAGGCAGAGGTAGGAGGATCGCCAAGAGTTCAAGGCCACCCTGAGACTACATAGTGAATTCCAGGTCAGCCTGGACTAGAGCGAGACCCTACCTCAAGAAACAAAAAACAAACAAACAAACAAACAAAACAAGATCACTTGGGCAGGGTGTGGTGTTGCACGCCTTTAATCCCCTCGCTGAGCAGTAAGGCAGAGGTAGGAGGATTGCTGTGAATTTGAGGCCACCCTGAGATATATAGTAAATTCCAAATCAGTCTAGGCCAAAGCGAGACCCTACCTCAAAAAACAAAAACAAACAAACAAAAAGTCACTTGTGTTGTTGGGAGATCAACTTTTAGTGAAAAAAGTAGAAATAGGATGGCCAGAAAAAAAGTAGTCTGGGTCTTGGTAAGAGCAAAGATAATGGAGAGAGGTGGCCAGACTCATGACAGAGGGACTGACTATGAAGAGCAACGGATCTTGTCCACTGAACATGGGGATTTTCTTTGAGGCCATTTTGAGACTACATAGTGAATTCTAGGTCAGCCTGGGCTAGAGAGACACCCTACCTTGGTAAACAAAACAAATAAACAACAACAAAAAAAAAGGGCTGAAGAGATGGCTTAGCAGTTAAGACATTTGCCTGCAATGCAGAAGGACACAAGTTTTCCAGTGCCCATATAAAGCCAGATGCACAAGAGGGTGATGCATCTGGAATTCATTTGCAGTGGCTGGAAGTCTTGGTGCTCCTTTTCTCTCTGTTTCTCTGTCTCTCTGTCTCTTTCTCTCAAATAAATAAATAAATAAAATGTTTTCTTTTGTTTTTAAAATATTTTATTTATTCATTTTCAAGCAGAGAGAGAGAGACCACCTTGTGGGTCTGGACCTTGTGGGTCCTGGGGAATTGAACCCGGGGCCTTAAGCACTGGAGGCAAGTGCCTTAACCGCTGAGCCATCTCTCCAGCCTTTTTTTTTTTTTTTTTT
>PVHP010036993.1:0-17587 GCA_004024765.1 Zapus hudsonius
CTCTGCAATGTGCCCTGAGCTCTGGCAGGCGTGATAGAGACTGATCCAGGGCAAAGCACTGGGCTTTCTTTTCTTCTGTCATCTCGATGGATCTTGGGACTCTCCAGTATTCACCACTCTCTGGAAAAGGAAAGCTCTTCTGGTTAAGGCACTTGCCTCCAGTGCCCAAGGCCCTGGGTTCAATTCCCCAGGACCCACATATGCCAGACCCACAAGGTGGTGGCCCTGGTGTGCTTGCTCTCTCTCTCTCTCTCTCTCTCTCTCTCTCTCTCTCTCTCTCTCTGCTTGAAAATGAATAAATAAAATATTTTTTTTAAAAAAAGGAAAACTCTTCTAATAAAAAGATCACCCTATACACTTAGAAGGGCTTTGATGGGCATACCATCTCTGTTTAGGCAAAGAATAGTAAGTAGATGCTTCCCTCCAAGCCACAGCCTTGGGACTTGGTTCTGAGAATAGGCATGAATTCCCTCCCACTGAGCAGGCCTAATATCCAATCAGAGGGCAGTTGACTACTCCCATAATTTATGTGCCACCGTTGCACCCTGGGGCACTTCTTCCTGGCAGGGTGATTTTGTTTTGCACAGTCTCTGCTTGTTCAGACTGTAGATGGCTTTCCTCTCCCAGCAGCTTGCAGAGCCCTTTCCAGTCCTATGCAAATACCTGGGACTTGATTTCACGTGTCCTGGGACTTCAGCCTGGGGTGTCTTCAGCTATAGGTCTTAGTATCTCACCTAGTGGGTATCCAAGTGCTTTAGCAATGGTTCCCATACTTTTCTTTTGTGGGCCTCTGTGGGTTTCTCTGACCAACCTCACTGGGGTAGGTGGTGGAGGGGGGAACACGACTCCATCTTTTGCCCTGGAATTTACCTCTACAACCTATGGCTTCATTTGCCTGAAATCAATCTCCTCTCTCTCTCTCTCTCTCTCTCTCTCTCTCTCTCTCTCTCTCTCTCTCTCTATCTCTTTTGCTCTTGCTCGTGCTCTCGCTCTCTCTCCTTTTGAAAAATTTATATCTTTTAATGAGCTAATGAAGTAACTTCTATAGTACTTATACTGTCTTTAGTTTTGTGTATCCATCCGTCTCCCCCTTTCCCCGTCCCTCCTTCTTTCTGCCTCTTCTCCCCTGATCCCTTCTCTAAATCTCATTCTAACTTCCTGACCACTAGTACTGATGCTTATGGAAACCTACAGACAAATCCGACTATTCCAAGCAGGGAGCCACATAAGAGAGAGAACACATGATGTTTATCTTTCTAAGTCCAAGTACCTTCACTTAGGATAACGTTTTCCAGATCTGTTTTCCTGCAAATTGTCATAACCTCATTATTGTTTATAGCTGACTCTAAACCATCGGGTATCTGGCACCGAGGCTGGTTCCACTTCCACTGCTGTGAGTAAAGCAGCGACAGACATGACTGAGCAAGTGTCTCGGGAGTCACCGTAGACTCCATAGGGTACAAGCCCAGAAGTGACAAAGCTGGGTCGTTCGGTGGATCTGGTTTTAGCTCTCCCAGAAACCGCCACACTGACTTCCACAATGGCTTCACCAGTTTGCAAGCCCACCAACAGTGAAAAAGGCCTCCTCTCTACCTCTCAGCATTTCTTGTCATTATTTTTCAAGGTAGGGGGTCACTCTAGCCCCGGGTGACCTACAATTCACTCTGTAGTCTCAGGTCATCCTTACGGATTTATGCTGAACCAATGTTGCATCCCTTGAATGAAACCAACTTGGTCCTGGTGACTGATCTTTTATTATGTTCTTGAATTTTATCTGCAAGAATTTTACTGAGAATATTTGTACATATATTCACTGGGAAAATTGGGCCAATATTTTCTTTCTTTGTGGTAGTGTTTTGGCATCAGGGAATTCCTGACATTGTAGAATCATTTTGGTAGTGTTTCTTCCCTTTCTAT
This sequence comes from Zapus hudsonius, assembly GCA_004024765.1. Taxonomy (NCBI): domain Eukaryota; kingdom Metazoa; phylum Chordata; class Mammalia; order Rodentia; family Dipodidae; genus Zapus; species Zapus hudsonius. Next base: position 1,918 of record PVHP010036993.1, read on the forward strand.
TTCATAGAAGGGTTTCGCTCTCAGGGTTTAAAACCCTGGTAGAATTCATTGGTCAACCCATCTGTTGCGGTCAGCTTTCTAGTTGCTGCGCAGAGAGAACCCAAGCAAAAGCGGCTTGTGGAGGAATGGGTTTATTTGGCTTACAGACTCGAGGGGAGACTCCATCCTGGCAGGGAAAACGATGGCATGAGCAGAGGGTGGACATCACCTCTGCCACAGCACTGCAAACAGCGGCAGGAAGGTGTGCCAAACACTGGCAAGGGGAAGCTGGCTTAGAACCCCATAAGCCCACCCCCAACAACACAGCTCCATTGAGGTTGTAAAACCCAAACTGCCATCAGCTGAGGATCGATCTATCAGAACACATTCAATTGTTTGTGGGGGACACCTGGATCAAACCATGACAGTCCGCCCCTGGCCCCCACAAACTAATAATCATACGAGATATAAACACAATATGTTCAGCTCAACTCTTAAGTCCCCACAGCTCTCAACTGAACCATAATACCAAAAATAAACCCGTAATGGCACAGAACATTCACAATGCAAAACATGAGGCACAGCAAAAACAGATTGACCAATACAATACAAGACTTAAAACAAACAGGGCACCATCAATCTCTAACAACACCATCCAATCCTGGGCTCTTCTTTATGGAGAGACTTTTGATAATTGCTTCCATTTTGTTGCTTTTTATGGATATGCTTATGTTATTTATAGCTTCTTGATTTAATTTTGATAGATCACATGTGTCCAGTAAAATCAGTTTATTCTAGATTGTTCACTTTGTTGTAATATGTTTTCAATGGATTCCCTCATGATCATCTAACTGTTGTTGCAGTTTTTGTAACTTTTCATTTTTCATCTCTAATTTTTTATTGATGTTGTTCTTTCTTTTGGTTATTGTAGCTAGGAATTTGCCAATCTTATTTAACTTTTCAAAAAAGAAACATTTTTGTTCTTTAAATTCTATGTACTTTTTTAGTCTCTATTTTAACTTCTGCCCTTATCATTTTTCTTGCTCTCTTTTGCTTTTGGGCTTGGCTTGTTCTTTTTCTAAGACCTTGAGTTGTATCATTACATTATTTATTTGTAATTGCTCTGATTTTGTTTTTTTTAATGTAGGCACTTGTGGTTATAAACTTTCCTCTTAGAACTGCCTTAGGTCTATCCCAAAGTTTCTGGTAAATTACACTTTCCATTTTCAATTTGATTCTCAGAATATTTAAATTTTCTCCTTGATTTCTTCAGTGACCCACTGATCAAAATATATTAGTCAGTCTCCAACTATTTGTTTAAATATCTTAGTACCAATTCCTAGTTTTATTCTGCTATGTGTCTGGTGTTTGTTTGCAGTGGCAGGAAGCTTTGATGGGTCCATATTCACTTTCTCTCTGTCTTTCTGTATCAGATAAACTTAAAATATTATTTTTATTTTTAATTTACTCTAGTAAATTAAAGTCTTATTCATTTAAGTGTACTTCCCTGATGATGTTGTTATAAAGCAGTCTATAAGAAGGAATAGGAAAGGGCAAGCATGTGATATGTTGAGATATATATTTTTTTACAAAGCTACACAGAATTATGGATGTAAATAGACAGGAGCAAAATTAATAAACTCAACAGAAAAAATTATGATGATAACCTTCAAAAATAGTCTTCTAGGGCTGAGAGATGGCTCAGCGGTTGAGGCACTTGCCTCCAGTGCCTAAGGCCCTGGGTTCAATTCCCCAGGACCCACATAAGCCAGACCCACAAGGTGGTGGCCCTGGTGCTCTCTCTCTCTCTTTCTCTCTCTCTCTCTCTCTGTATCTCCCTGCTTGAAAATGAATAAATAAATAAAAACAAAACAAAAAAACAGTATTCTAAAATGTTGACCAATGTGACATTTATATTAGTACCCAAACCATGAGATTCTTAGGAATACATTTAATAAAATTTGTATAAGCTTTGTATTCTGAAAACTACAAAATACCAATGAGGAAGTAAATAATTCTTCAATAAATGAAGACAGAAGTCATGATTAAGATTGCAAAGCTTGATATTTTTAAGTTATTGGTTCACCCAGGCTGATTCAAGATTTAACAAATTACATTTAAACTTTTTTTTACCATCACTCAGGAGGCAGAGGTAGGAAGATTGCTGTGTGTTTGAAACCACTTTAAGATGACAGTGAATTCCAGGTCAGCCTTTGATAGAGTGAGACACTACTTCAAAAAAAAATTAAGCTGTTTCATAGATGCTGATAAATTAGTTCTATTTTTTTGTAATAGAATTTCATGCAGAATTTGTTAGATTTTTTTGACCATACATAATTATAATTTATTCCAATTGAACTTTTAAATATTTTTAACTTTTATGTTCTTTTGTAATAGCACTTGAATACATGGTATGGCTGTACAACATGTTTTTCTTCATATAGTTAATTGATAGGTTTTTTTCCCTGCTTTTTAAATCTCATATATATGTAGTTTTATTATTTAAAATTAGATATTGTATGGGCAAATATTGTGTTGGTATCCCATTTCCTTCCTCCCTGCCCCCAACACAATGGGTAACCTCCTCAGTGGAGATGCTGGACCAACCTGTGGGCTAGGGGTTATGGGTAGCACAATATTCAGCCAGGCCCCCTGCCTTTGTGTGTTGTTGCTGAGGGGGGCAAAGTCTCTGTATATTCTCCCCCACCATGACTCTTACATTCTTTCCGCCCCCTCTTCTGCTCAGTTCCCTGAGTCATGGTGGGTGAGTTTGTAAGTCTGCTTTATTGCTGAGATCTTAAGATATTCGTACTTCTGCTTTGGGATGTCTTGGAAATCTGTGTCTGTCCCGTTGACTTATCCTAGGTTGACGGATTGGCTGTGGTTATAGGTCTCTCGTTTACCCTGTCACATTCTCAAGGGTATCGCTTAGGGTCCATAAGATAGGCCTGGGGAGGTTCATCTCTTGCCGGGGTGTCAGCCATCCACCTGTGGCTCTTCGGTGGGGTTGGCTCTCTCACTGTCTTCTGCAAAATATAGATAGTCTCCATCGGAGAGTGAGATCAGTACAGGTTAAATGAGATCCACATTTCTAATTTGACAAGATGCTATTGGGATTAGCCTTTCCTTGGTTCTCTCTTAATGGGAATTTCTCCTTGGAGTCCAGGTTTAGGTCTTACTTCCAGTTAAGGGTTCCAAGTCACTGAGTGGATTTCTTGGCCAATTTAAAAGCTGTTGATTACTCCCCCTGCCCCCCGGTTTTGCCGCCTCTATTGCACAAGTGATCTCTTCTTAGTTCGCTGTTCTCTTCCAGAGGAGAGTGTGTTCAGCCTTCTTATGGTAACAGTCTGCATTTTCTATATCTGTGGTTTCCACTTTGTCCAAGTATCATTGACCAATTTCCCCTGGCAGCTTGTGTAGCGCCTTCCAGCACTGCACTTGCTACCCTGTGGGGACTGGCTACCATTCTGGATTACGTGGGGTCTCTCGGTGTTGTTAGTGACTTTCTGTGGTTTCTTGAGCAATAGGATCTTGCCTTTGGCTTGGAGTGGGTATTCAAGAGCTTTGACAGAATTCTGTCATGTTTTAGGGACCTTGCAGGTCTCTTTGATCAACGGCTCAGTGTGGGAAGGAACCCATGACAGGGACTGGGAGTTGCAGGTCTGATCTATTTTTCATGGGGGTAGGTTTCCTCCCCTTCTCTTCACGGCCCCTCTTACCAGGAGATGCTCGTATCTTCCTTCCGCGCTAACTGTATGAAAGTAAGGATTTTGTGAGTTTAATTAATTATTGATTTAGCTTAATGTCTAAATCTCCCTCCTCTTCTCCCCCCCCCCTTCGTTCCACCTCTTTCACAGCCTCTCATCTCCCCTGACAGGTTAGCTTAGAGTTTAAGCTTAACCTGGTTAGGAATCTCAGATGAGGGAGAATATGCAGCGTTTGACTCTGTTCTTGTGTGAGTTCACTAAGATCTGCTCCAAGTCTGTCCACTTTTCTTTAAATTTCATTGTCATTTTTCCTTTCTGCTGCATAGAATTCCATTGTGTAAATGTACCACAACTTTAATATCCATTCATCCAATGATGGACATTTGGGTTGATTCCAATTCTTAGCAATCATGAATTGAGCTGCAATAAACATGGTTGAGCAAATGTCTCGGTGCTGAGGTGGGACATCTCAAGGGGAGATGCCTAGTAGAGGGACAGCTGGGTCCATTGGCAGCTCTATGTCCGTTCTATCTAGGAGTCTCCACACTGCTTTCCATAGCGGTTGAATGAGTTTGCAATCCCACCAGCAGTGAAGGAGGGTTCCCTATTCCCCTCATCGTCACAAGAAACTATTTTATTTATTAAATGGAAACTTTCTTTGAACAAGTAATGTGTTGCTACCACTGTTTCCCTCATCCCTGCCCCCATACCACTGAGGGCCATCCTCAGTGGGGTTGCTGGTATGCAGTATGGGGTTGTGGGCTATGAGTTGTGCAAGCAGAAGTCAGTCATTGAGGGACGTGTGGGAGCAATGCCTCTGGACATTCCCACCCACCCTAGGTCTTACAGTCATTCAGCCCCCTATTCCAAGACATTCCCTGATCCATTGTAGATGTGTTTTAAGTTTACTATAGTGTTGCGCTCTTAGCAGCTTCTGGATTTTTGCTTTGGTACAACTTGAGTATCATCAGTGTTTTGTCTCCAACACCCTGGTACAGGTTGTCAAGCTTGCTGTGGAAACAGTATCTTGCTGATCTTACCTATTCCTCTGTGGTTTCACGTGGGTCCTGGCTGATACGGGAGGGAGCCAGCTGTCTATTCTTGTCTTGTTGATAGATTTTGGTTCTTGCTGCCTTCTGAAAAATAAAAAAAACAGATTCTCCGATGTAGAATGAGATCAGCATAGGTTAAATGGGATAAGTATTTTGAATTTGGAGAGGTTATGATGGGTAATCTCTTTTGGCCCAAGGTTAGTGGAAGCTTCTCCTTGGAGTCCAGATTCTTGGTCTCCACAGGATGTTGGTTTGGATCCCAGTTCCAGTTATGGGTTCTTGCAGCCGAGCAGGTCTCTTAGCTGATCAGAGAGCCCTTGGTTACCCACCTCAGTTGGGTGCCACTATTGCACAGCTGTGTACAGCTTCTCATGCTGGTAGCCTTGCTTTCTCTCAACACTGCTGGCCAATTTTCCCCAAGGAGCTCATGTGGTGTTTCCCAGCACTTTGCAGGCTAACCATCTGGAAACTGGCTTCCTTTCAGGTTACAGCCGGGTCTCTTGATGTTGTGTGTCAGCAGTATGTGGTGTCTTCAGCAATAGGGTCTTGTCTTTTACCTTGTGGAGGAAGTCAAGTGCTTAGCCAGAAGGGACCTCATAGGTCTCTCTGATTAACAGCTTGTGGGTAGTGAACAATTTCTGGCACTGGGAGTTACAAGCCAGATCCAATGCTTTGGGGTTAGGCTTCATCCCACCCTCTTCAGAGTCCTTCTTACCAGTCGACATCCCCATATTTCTTTGGAGGGTTGTATCTTTTAGCCTGCTGTTCAGGAGTAAGGATTCGGTGGTGCCTATTCACTTTGAATTTAGTTATGTGTATATCTTCCCTGTCCCCCGTTCCCTCTCCCCGAATCCTTCCATGCCTGTTATCTGTCCTTCAAGTTGACTGACAATTATGCTCGCAAATCGAGCTGTTCCAGGTTAGGAGCCACAGATGAGGGAGAATATGCGCATTTATCTTTCTATACTTGTCTGAGTTCGCTGATTCTGATCTGTTCCAAGTCCATCCATTTCCCTGCAAATTTCATTAGGTCATTTTTCCTGACTGAGGAATAGAATCCCATTGTGTTTATGTACCACAACTTTGATATCCACTTGTCCAATGATGGGCATCTGGGTCGATTTCAATTCTTAGCTGTTGTGAATTGAACAACTATAAACATGGTTGAGCAAATGTCTCTGGATTGAAGAGAGGAGTCTTTAGGGTAGATGCCCAGCAGAAGAATATCTGGGTCAGTCTGGGTCCGTGGGTTACTTAGGGGGTTGCAGCTTGCATCAACTCCCTGTTCACCCACGGGAGCTGGGTGAACAGAGGCTTGGAATAGCCATGAGCCGAAGAGAGATGAGACCCTCGGGAGAACACGGCAGTGGGCAGTTCTCATTTTATTGGATCGATAGCAGTTGCTTATATAGAGAAAAGTCAGAGGTAGAAGCATAGGAAGCAAGATCTGTGAGAGAATGGTGATGTCAGCAGGGGAAATGAAAACTTATTGTTTAGGTTTGTTATTTGCAGTTGGGATAAGTTAGGCTTTGAACTGCTTATCTTATCTTGGGGACAGCTGTGGCCTGCCTAGGGGCTTTGGAGTTTTCAGGATTGCTAAGATTTACAGGGGCCCCCGGACTTTGTCTCAACTTCCTTCAGAAGGAGACTGTTCCAGAAGCCTGCCAGACTCAGCAAAACCCTACTTCCTCCATGCCTCATTAGCAGGGTACCACAGGTCAGTTAGTAGCTCTATTTGCATTTTTCAGGAGTATCCATATTGACTCCATCATTGTACAAGTTTGCACTCCCACCAGCATTGAGCGAGGATTGTGCTTTCCCCGCATCCTCAACAACGTGGATTATTGTTTGGTTGTCCTTGGTTGCCATCCTATCTGGATTAAGATGGAATCTCATAGTTCTTTTAATTTGCATTTCACTGATTATTAAGGGCGTTGAACATTTTCATGAGTATTAGCCATTTGTATTTCTTCCTTTGTGAATTCCTTATTCAGTTCTCTCTCCATTTTTTGAGTAGACTGATATTTTTATTACTTTTTTTTTTTAGTTCTTTGTACATTCTATATATTAGGCCTCTTTCAGTGGTGTAGATGGTGAAAATGTTCTCCCATTCTGATGACGGTCTGTAGGCTCTGTTTACGGTAGGTTTGTCTGTACAAAATCTTTTCAGTTTGATGAGAGCCACTGGTTATTATTTAATTTCCTGGGCTACTGGGTTATTGCTCAGGAGGTTTTTCCCCATCCCATATCATGGAGAGTTCCTCCTATTATTTTCTTCCAGGCATTCAAGAGTTTCAGATCTTAAATTGAGCTCTTTAATCCATTTGGAATTGACTTTTGAGTATGGTGAGAGGAGAGGGTCTAGTTTCATTTTTCTACATGTGGTTGGTTATCCAATTTGTCCAGCACCATTTATAGAAGATGCTGTCTTTCCTTTAGTGTATGTTCTTGGCTCCTTTGTCAAAGATCAAGTAGCTGTAGTTACTAGAACTAAGGGCTAAGTCTTCAATTCTGTTCCATTGGTCTGTCTGTCAGTTTTGTCTGATATTAATATAGCCACACCCACTGGTTTCTTATTTCCATTTGCTTGGAAAATCATTTTTTACCCTTTCACCCTGAGGTATCTATCTTTATTGGTGACATGGGTCTCTTGAAAGCAGCAGATGGAAGGATCCATTTTTCTGGTCAACCCTGTGTGTCTTTTGATGGGTGGGTGAGTTACGTCCATTAATATTCAAAGTTATAACTGTGAGGTTTGATTTAATTCCTACCATGCTGGAAGGTTGATGGAGATTGATGTATTATTGTACATTGTTCTGTCTGCTCTAGTGTTGGTATGGTGATCGTCCTTTTGTAAACTCTTGAGATTAGTTGCTAGACTCTTCTGTGTGGAAAGTTCCTGGTGGATTCTCTGTAGGTTTGGCTTTGTGTTCATACAATCATAGAACTAGCTTTCATCATGAAGCATTTTCCTTTCTCCATCTATTATGAGAGATACTTTTATTGAGTACAGTAGTTTGGGTTGGAAGTCATAGACTTTGAAGTAATCCATTCCAAGCCCTTCTGGTTTTCATGGCTTCCATTAAAAAGTAACTTTGATGGGATTGCCTTTATATGTGATTAGTTGTTACTCTCTGGGTACTTTTAGCATTCTTCTTATTACTTAGAGTTTAAACTATGATATGCCTCGGAGAGTTTCTACTTTGGTCCTGTCTGGTGTTCTGTGAGCTTCTTATATCTGGATGTATTGCAAGGTTGAAAATTTTTCCTCAATAATTTTATTGAATTTGTTCTCTAAGCCTTTGGCCTGGATTTCTTTCCTTTCTGGTATCCCCATGATCTGGATGCTTGGCCACTTTAGGGTTACCCACACTTCCCTCATATTCCCCCATGGTTTTTTTGAGCTTATCAAAGATTTTGGAATCTTGACAATTTCTTCTGTCTTTTCTTCCAGATCTGAGGTTCTGTCTTCCAGATCATCAACTCTGATAGTGAGGGTTTCTACAGAGGCTTTTTATAGCTCTATTTGATTTTTCTTTACTGTTTCATATTTTTTCTGTATCATACTCATATCTTTGTTGAGTTCTAATTTCCAGGTTGAGGTTTGATTTTCCTGATGCTTCCTGGAATTCATTCCTGCGTTTGAACATGTCTTCATTAAGCTTAATTAAGGTTATTGAGATCCTCTAATTTTGGCTTACCTTCAATTCATTTCTCTCCCTTTTGAGGTCCCTCTGCTTTTCCCCAACTAAGGTAAGCCTAGTGGTGAAGACTGTGCTCTGCAAGAACTGATTCTGTTCCAGTTATTTATGCGACTGTTGAATTCTGCTTCCAGTTCAGCCATTACCTTGGTCAAGGTCTCCTTGAGATTATGACCTAAGCTTCTTGTACTCTCATTTTGGGCTTGTGCTTCTGTTGTCTCCTCTATATTTCATTAGCGACTTCCATTGTGGGACTAAGCGATCTTGTTGGAGAGCACTCAGCCTGTGCTGTGTTCTTTTTGGAGTGGGATGGCAGTGTCTCTACAGGTGTGCAGGCTGTGGGGGTGACAAGTACACCAGCCACTGTGGGCTGGTGGCTGATACCAGAGCTGTGGTTAGAGATGGGCACCTCACAGTTGGCACACATTTCCCAAATGCACCATACCCCTTGACAGCCCAGCGTGCACAGGCCCCTAACACACTGTGCCCGAAGCTCAGGTACTAAGTTTGCCATGTCCTTCAGCACCTTGATTGCATAGTCCCAAACATGCCAGGCCCCTCACCAGTCTGGGGTGCCCAGGCCCCACACATTCTGGTGCCCTTAGAGCACAGGCCCCAAACAAGCCATGCACTTCACTAGCCCGAAACATGCTGGCACCCAAAACATGTCACACCCCTCACCAGCCAGGGGCTGTCCCCAATAGCTGGTACCCTGGATGCATCAGCCCCAAACACGCCTCATCAAGGCCCCCACAGGCTGGTACCCTGAAAGCACAGGCCCCAAACACATTGTGCTCTTCACCCACCTGGAGCACAGCAGCTCAAACACACTGGCACCCAGAATGATGGCGTCCCTAAGCAGAAGCCCCAGACTCACCATGCCCCCCACCAGTCTGGGGAGCACAGGCCCCATACCTTAAACAACTGTTTAGTAATAATTTTATACTTTGCAACTTTGATGAATTGCTTATTAGCTTTAATAGTATTTATTTTTGTAGTGTGAGTTTTTTTTGCATAGAGATGGCCTCTGTTGCTTAGATACAGTTTTCCTTTTCTTGCTTTCCAAATTAAATACCTTTATTTCTTTTTCTTGCCGAATTGCTCTGGCTAGTGTTTAAAGTATACTGTCAGAGAGTAATAATAAGCACCTTATCTCGTTACTGATCCTAGGGAGAAATTTTTCAGTCTTCCACCATTGAGCACAATGTGAGATGTGTTTTTCACAAATGCCTTTTTCCTGTCTTTGCAGTGCTGGTGAGTGAGCCCAAGGTCTCCAAGGTCTTGCTGGACAGGTGCTCTAGCCACGAACTGACTCCCCAGCCTGTCTGCGTCCTGTATCACATAAGGACACGCCCTTCTAGTTCTGGTTCTGTATGTTTATTTCATACATGTGTATGATCTATTTTGATCGTAGTTCCCCTAATGACCTCCTCTCAGCCCACTCTTCCTCTCGCTAACATCCATATCCCCCTCTTTATCTCCCATCTTGTATTCGTACTGGGTTTTTTCCACATTAAGTTAAATCAGGGTTGCTTGTTTTATCATAGGTGGAAAGTTATTTACTGTGACCACTAATGGTCAGTGGCTCCCCTCTCCAGGAACCGTTAGCTACCATTAGCTACTCTGGGAGGTGGGAGGTCTCACGTTCCTTTCCCCCATCAATAGTGAAATCTTTTTTTTTAATATTTTATTTATTCATTTCCAAGCAGAGAGAGAGAGAGAGAGAGAGAGAGAGAGAGAGAGTACACCAGAGCCACCACCTTGTGGGTGTGGCTTATGTGGGACCTGGGGAATTGAACCCAGGGCCTTAGGCACTAGAGGCAAGTGCCTTTAACCGCTGAGCCATCTCTCCAGCCCAATAGTGAAATCTTGACAAGCTCAATCTCATAGAGGAAGCCATAGCTGCTTTGAATTCATAAATTCAATGCTGTCTTCTGGGTGTTATTGGATTCTAAGTGATTTTTTTATTCATTCCTAATAATTGGTTTTCTGGGCTGAGCCACCTCAGCATTCCTAGTTTAAAGCCACTTGCCAGGTGTGGTAGCACCTCCTGGGGTTGAGGCAGGAGGATTGAGAGTTCGAGGCCACCCTAAGCAACATAGAGAGACTCTTGTCTCAAAAACAAAGAAAAAAACTCCCACTCAATTACTGGCTATAAATCTTTTAGAGTTCTCTGAAGATGCTGTTGGATTCTTTTTCCAATTGTTTGATAGTTTTATTTTTATTTTGTTTATTTATTTTTAAATTTTTTATTGTCCATAATGAGTTATAACATTTAGTGGGCAAACAATGAGTTGTTATCCCCAATTCTCTGATGCTCCCCTCCCCCATTCCCAACTGGCTGGATGTCCTCCTCCGTGGGTCGTCTGGATCAGTCCTTGTGACAGGGGACCATGGATATCCTAGTACTCAGCCCGGTCTTCCTGGCCCAAGTGTGTTGTTACTAAGGGGTGCCATGTCTCTGGATCGTCTCCCCCACCACAGCTCTCACAATCTTTCCGCCCCCTCTTCCGCTCAGTCCCCTGAGTCGTGGTGGGTGAGTATTAAGGCTGCTTTAAGGTTGTGAGTTTAGGGGTCTTTGTGTCAAAAATCGCTGGTTTCTGTCTTACTGGCTTATCCTGAGTTGATTGAATGGCTGTGGCTGTGGGTCCCATTGTTCATCCCATCATTCTCTGCGGGGTTCCATATGGATCCTCCACGGTATGACTGTGGTGGCTCCTCTCTTGCCAGGATCTCAGCTATCAGCCTATGGTTGCTTGGTAGGGTTAGATGGGCCCCAGCTCTCTTACTGCATCCTGAAAAACACAAACATAATCTCCATCGGAGAGTGAGGTCAGTGTAGGTTAACAAATATACACCATTCTGGATTACCTAAATTCTATTTTTAGTAGCCTCCCTGTCAATCGCTCCCATATTGTATCTTGTCTTGGGAGCCCAAGAGTATGGGATCTGGTGCAACCCAAGTTCCAGACAAGGGCTCCCCCTCACTGAGTGGAAAATATGGCCGAATTTGAAAGCTGTTGATAGTTTTATTTTTAAATCTTCAAGTTCCTGTCTGTAAACCAGAGCAAAGTTGCCCTGTCGTTGGAATATCCTCCAGCACGTAAGTCAGGAAGACGCCATTGACCCCGGCAGGATGCACCCCGCTTTCCCCAACTCTTGTTTTTTGTTTTAAACATCTTGATTGTCAATAAGTAGATTGGATTGGATTGTTTTGTTGAGGATTTTTACCTTAACATTCATAAGGACTATTGTCTGTACTTTTCCTGCGGCGTTTTGTCTGTCTTTAGTATCCAAGGAATACTGGCTGTCTAGAATGAATTAATGTTTCCTCCTCTTCTGTTTTCTGGAAGAGTTTTAAAATGCTTGGTGTTAATTTTTCTTTAGAAAGCCAATGTGGTTTTAATTTGCATTTCCTATTGTTTAATACATCTTTTTTAGAGGCTTATTGGGGATTTTTATATCATCTTTGGGAAAGCCTGTTCAAGCCTCTGTCCATCTTCCAATTGTATTGTCTTTTATTGCTTTAGAGACACTTCTGTATAGTTCGGATGAGTTCTTTGTCAGAAGTATTGTCCTGTCTTCCTCACTTTCAGTTTGCCTTTTTATTTATTTTCTCCTCTCCTCCCTCTTTTCTCTTAGAGACAGGGTTTTGCTTGTGTATCCCAGGATGGCCTCAAATTCCTTTCATTTTTTAAATTTTATTTTGCAAGAAGAACAACAGCTTATGTACTTTGAGGACAATCCCTGTGGCCCTGCCCCTTCCTTCCTCCTCCTGTCAGTTCTTTCCCTGGGGCAGTTTTACTTCTGCTCCCGTGTGGTCTGGACATCTATGAGCTTAGGTGTCCGTGTAGAACCTAGGACCCACAAGTAATAGAAAACATTCAGTAGTTATCTTTCTGAGACTGACTTAATTCTACTTAATCTGATTATCCTCAGTTAAATACAGTAATCTGAAAATGGCATAACTCCATTCTTTATGGCTAAAAAAATCCATTGTGTTTATTTACACATTTCCTTAATGAATATTTGTGTGATGACGGACATGCATGTTGGACCTATACCTTAGCTGTTATGAATAGTGCTTAAATAAACATCACCAAGTATTTCTGTGATACTTGGAGCCTCAGGGGAGGTATAGCTGAGTCATACAGAAGAACTATTTATAGTTTTTTGAGAAGCCACCAGACTGATTACCATAATGACTGGACTAGTCTACATTATAGCAATGTACCGGAGTTCCCTTTTGTCTGCATCCTTACCAGTTTCATTGTGATTGGGATGAGATGCAATCTCAGGGTAGTTTTGATTTGCACTTCTCTGCTGGCTAGTAAGAGTGAACATTTTCTTCATGTTTATTTACCATTTGTATTTCAGGGGGTTGGGGAGTGTGTCTGTGTAAAGTAGTGTGGCGTGGTTTAGTTTGCAATGTGATGTGCATATAGTATATAAATATGTGTGCAGATACCACGTCCTGTGCACACACATGCAGAGACCAAAGGAAAACATGGGATTCCTCTTTTGACTAATCTGCCTCTTTCCCTGAGACAAAGTCTCTCACTCAGCCAAGAGCAGCCATTTTCATCTTTTTCTTTCTTTTTTTTTTTTTTTTACTCAGCATGCCTCAGAAATTCTCTGGTTTGTTCCCTCTGCAGCACTGTGGTTACAGCGATGTGTGTGTGACACCCAGCTGCCTCCAGGGATGGTGTCGAGTTCTCTCAGGCCCTCGTGGGCAGCACACACTCTCAACTACGGAACCATCTCCTCAGTCTCTGTATTTCTTTCTGCTCTTTTCGCTAGCCCATTTATTGTTTATTTCTTGTTAGACGGTTAGTTCTTCGTGTATACTGAATATTAATTGTCTGTGATTTTCTCCAATTCTGTAGGCTGTCTCTTCACTTGAATATTTCCTTTGCAATATGGAAACTTTTTAAGTACATGAAATACAATTTGTCGATTGTTGGTATTATTTTCCTAAGCAAATGGAATACCGTTCAGACAGGCCTTGGCCTTATGGCAATGTCTTGTAATTTTTTCACTGTATAAGTTTCAGAGTTTCAGGCCTTAGATTAAAATTTTTGATCCATTTGGAGTTGATTTTCATATGGAGCGAGAGATACTTTTATACTTCTAAATATGGGTGTTCAGTTTTCCCAAGACCATTTGTTGAAGAGGCTGTCTACTCCATTGTATATTTTTGGCATCTTTGGTTAAAAATAAATAAATACATAAATAAATATCAGGTGATGTAGCTTTGTGGGATTGGATCTGGATCCTCTGTTTTAATAATCTCTGTGTTTTTGTGCCAAGACAATGTTGTTTTTATTAATATGGCTCTGTCGTATAACTTGAAGTATAATGACATCTCCAGCATTCTTGTTGGTCAAGATTGCTTTGGCTATCTGATGTCTTTTGTGCTTGCATAGAAAAATCAGAAATAGGGCTGGAGAGATGGCTCAGTGGTTAAGGCACTTGTCTCCAGTGCCTAAGTCCCCGGGTTCAATTCCCCAGTACCCACATAAGCCAGACCCACAAGATGGTGGCCCTGATGCTCTCTCTCTCTCTCTCTCTGTATATCTGCTTGAAAAATGAATAAATAAAATATTTTAAGAAAAATCAGAAATATGGCATTGGAGCAAGGTTTTCTCAGCCTTCTATCCTGGACTGAAGACCCAATGGCTCCCCAGGAAGCCTTTAGGCCTTCAGTGCTGGATTGGGACTGCTGAGGCCTCCAGCCATGTGGACTGAGCGGCTACTCGATCCTTGACTCTCAGGCTTACAGACTGCCATTGTGGGACTGCCAGGAGCTAATCCAATAAATCCCCTTTTTACTACAAAAAAATCAGAAATAGAGATGAAACAGAAACAGGAAAGGCAATTTCTGGTTTTTCTATTCCATGAAGTATGACACCGGAGTTGTAATGGGTATTGTATTGACTTCATAGATAGCTTTTGATGATATGGACATCTTCAAACTATTAATTCTGTCAGCTTATGAACATGGGATGTCTTTTCATCTTCTTGGGATCATCTTTCATTTATCTGTTTCGATGTTTTTCTGCTTTTGTTTTTGGCTACTCTAACCCAGCTTCTGGTGAAGTCTTATTCTCCACTTTCATCTTGCCATCAGGGTACTGGGATTATGGAAGCCTGGCATAGCACAGACCCTTTGGATGCTCTGGCTTGAGCACTGAGCTACCTCTTTCCAAGGTTTACAGTTGTAAATGGGATTGTTTTTCAGATTTCTAAGCATGCTTGTTATTGGTGCATAGGATGGTTGCTGATTTCCATATGCTAATTTTGTACCCTTTCACTGTGTTCGAATTGTTTATTAGTACTGAGTTTTCCAGTTGGGTCTTTAGGGACTCTTATGTGTAGAATCATATCACCTGCAAATGAGGCTAGTTTTGACTTGTGTCCTATTTGTATCCCTTTTTAAAAAAAGATTGAATTTATATTTAGGAGAGAGAGAGAATGATGGGTGTACCAGGGCCTCCTGCCACTACAAACTCCAGACACATGCACCACTTTGCGTATCTGGTTTTATGAGGGTACTAAGGAGGTGAACCCAGGAAGGCAGGCTTTGCAAGCATCTTTAATCACTCTTTTTTTTGTATCCCTTTTATTTCCTTCTTTTGTCTTATTGCTTTAGCAAGGACTTTGAATACAATACAGAATGAGCGTGGAGAAAGTAGACACCCTTTCTTGTTGCTGATGGCCTTGAGTTATTGACCCTCCTGCCTGAGTTTCTGGAGTGTTAGGATGGCATACAGGTGTCACACCAGCGCCTTCACATGCTTTTAGTGATGTCTATTAATAACCCGAGTTCTTTATTTTAATACCGCTCTACTAATCTTTTTGAGGGAAGGGGTTATTCTGTATGCATGGTGGATAACCATTTTTGCCTCTTCCTGCAGGGAGCTGGGAAGATCGCCATTACAAGATGGCGCCCACTTCCTTGCAGCTAAGTGGTAAACAACTCCATATTAGGCAATGCTTTGGTGAGAGACACGCCTCTGGCTTTGCACATGCCGGATTATGTATTGGTCCCTAGCCAATCCCGTGGCGCCTGGTGATGGCGAGCTGGCGTCAGCCAATCATGGGGCGACCCGTGTCCCTGCTCCCTTTATAAGCAACTGACTCCTAGTGCTCGGGGCCCCTCGCTTCCTGCTCTCCCTTCAATCAAAAGGCTCTCCAATAAAGTGTGATTTGAGAAGAATCCTCGAGTGGT
>PVHP010036994.1:0-17612 GCA_004024765.1 Zapus hudsonius
GTCAGCTATCATTTCATGTCTTGTTGGTAGAATTGGGTTGTCCAAGTTTCTCGATGCCTTCTAGATATCCCCAGGGCGTACTGGCCCCACCTTTTCTTATTTACAATAGCACAAACCAGCTTGTCAGTGGTTGCCAAGGTGAACCATTCGCTAAGATGAAGGAAGAAAATAGCAGAACTGCATTTTGAATTAATTTATTGCTCCAGCCATACCACCCTGAATGTGCTTGATCTCATATAAATTTATTTATATAAATTTATTTATTACCAGAAAGAGAAAGGAATTGGCTTTAGTGATATTCAACAAAGAGATGGCACTGGCCATCTTCCTAGTCAATATGTTACTTAAAAACAAGATGAGAACATTTTATAAGGTGTGTGGAGGAAAGGGAGAGGAGGTGATAATGGTTAATTTCTCTCCCTGATGTGAGAGCCATCAGAGTCCCATTCTCGTCTTTCTAATGATTAGGTCACTATCTTCTGTATATGTCAGTTCAAGGATAACTAAATCTCCCAAGACCCTTAAAGCCTGGCTTCTTGAACTCTAATCCTTCAATAAACTAGTCATCCAGCCACTTCAAATTCATCTCTAGATGCTTTCACTACAAATAATGTAACCCTCTGTGACCTCAACTCAAGTATCCAGTTCCAAAATATCACCTCCCATTTCTCTCATTAATTCTCTCATACACCTGTTTTGTATTTTGTTTGTCTGTTTTTGTTTTTGAGACAGCATTGTCTCCTATAGCCAAGGTTGACCTCAAATTCACTATCTAACTAAGGATGGCCTTGAACTTGCCTCCTGCCTCCACCTCCAAAGTGCTAGGATTACAGTTGTGTATCACCACACACAGTTTAGACAGTCCTGCTGAGGATTGAACCTACGACTTTATGCATCCAAACAGGCATTCGGCTAACTGAGCCTTGGCTCATCTCTTTTTGAGACAGGGTCTCATATAGCCAGATTGGCCTCAAACTTGTTATATAGCAGAGAATGACCTTGAACTTCTGGTTCTCCTTCTTCTTCTTTCCAAGTATGGAGATTACAGGAGATATGTACCACCACACATGGCTTCCATCACATTTATTTATTCTAAAAATGTTCAACCATATTGAGATTTTACTAATGATTAATCAAGTTTTTGCTGTCCTGATCTTTTGGTGTTTTAGTTACATTGTTTCTTTACCTCTCTCAGATAATAGTCATATTTTTCTAACATTCTGATCAATTTAATCAATATCAAGTATGATGTTATATGTTCCAGAAGATACTAAATAACTGGAAACCCCAAGAGAATCAACTTTAAAAAAAGTAGTAAAAACAATATGAGAACTGAGAAAGGTAACATGGCATATGTTAACTCAGAGAAAGTAAGTTGTTTCATGTATGTAATCTTACAAAATAAAAGGTACCATTTACAGAAGCAAAACATTGGCAAATATTCAGTTTAATAAAATTTGTGCAACAGCAATATGAATAAAACCCAATAACACAACTGAGAACACAAAAGATGACTTGGGGAAAAAATTCAATAACATTGTCTAGATAGAGAAAGTTAACATAATAAATATGTCAATTCTTTTGAAGATAACTGACAGACATGGCCCTCTCATAACAAAAACACAGCCACTGGGTTGGGAATATTTGTTGTGAATGTGATTATTTCCTTTTTGAACTAAAGTAGCTGCCCAACATTCTTAGCATAATGAACATGTGTGGAGAGCAAGAAAGACAATTAAAAAGAAGAAAAACCAAAGAGGGAAGGTCCAAGCACTGCCATACAGTAAAGTTAAAAAAAATAAACAATAGTCAAGACATATTATGCAAAGAATTTTAAAGTCTGAAAACTCAGTGTCTGACCTCAAAGCCAATCATCAATCCTCAGTTACCAATAGGGTCTGTATTGGGTTGAACACAGTATATGTAGACAGAGCAGACAGAGCCCAAAAGACATACATAAATGTGAAGTCTTAATTTTCAACTAAAATATATATGAATTCACAGAGAAAAAGATAATCTTTTCAACATATATTGCTGGAAAATTGACCGATGTATTTTTTTTAAAAATCGAGTTCAAACTTTACCTCACATCATAAACAAAAAAATTAACTCAAAATGAACCTCAAGTTCACTAAATGTAAGGTCTGACACTTTAAAGCTCCAAGTAGAAAACATGAGAGAAAATTGTAGTGAAATCAATTTGAGCAAAAACTTAAGCAGGACAAAAAAATTATAACAAGAAACTATAAAAGAAAAATAAATTGAACTTGATCAACACTAAAAGATTTTGCTCTTCAAAAGGCATTATTACAAAAGATGAAAAGACACACCACAGACTGAGAGAAAATATTTGAAAATTAATATTCCACATTAGACTTATACTTAAAGAAAATTTACAATATAAGATAAACAATCCAAGTTTTTAACGCACAAGTGATTGAGTCGAACAGGTGTTTCGCAAAGAAGATAGCAGGTGGTGAAAAAAATCACTACATGAAAATACGTTCACTGTCATTAGTCTCTAGGGAGATGAGACTAAAATTAAATTACAATATTGTTGCATGCTCATCAAAATGGCTGAACCAGCTCTACCAAGTATTAACAAAGACGCAAACCAACAAAACTCTCGTACATAGGTTCTGGGAATATAAAATAGCACAGCCACCTTGGAAAGCAGTCTGTAAGTCTTAAAAAGTAAGCATATATCTACTATGATGACTCAGTCATTGCACTCCTGGGATGGTGAAGGAAATGCTAGATGTTTGAAGAAAAGATGTTAAACAGTTGTCGAGAAGAATGAATTGTCAGTACAGATGCAGGTAGGATCACTGGGGAACTCTGACATTCATTCTGCCGGTACTTATTCATCTAGAAGACTATGCATGAGGAGGACTAGTTTGAAAGACTAGTTCAGCAGGAGAGGACGGGGCACAAAAGGTGATGGGAGAGAGTTATGATCAAAATGCACTATGTATGTGTATGAAAATTGTCAATAAAAAGTTTAAAAATGAAAAATACTTATGCATGAATGTTCATACCGCATTTGTCATAACCAAAAAACTAGAATAATCCATCAGTAGCTGACCAAACAGTGATATCCATACACTAAAACACTATTTAGCAATAAAATAAAACAAATATACTATTGCTATACACAAGATAAATGAGACTCAGAATAATTATACTGGGTAAGAGAAACCAGACATAAAATGAATCAACATTTCAGAATTCCATCTATACATTTCTATAAAATTGAATCCATACTGACGTAAAGTAGATAAGTAATTACCTGGGACAGGGGAGAGGAGACCAGAAGCATAGGAAGGAAAAGATGAAAATATATTTTACTTTATGTATTTATTGTTTTGCATGCGTGTGTTAATATGTATGGTATGGTTACACATACATGCATGAGGGTGAAAGATTGTGTGTGCATGTGTGTGAGGGCCAGACAGACATAAGGTGTCTCACTCTATAACTCTCCAACTTGGCTTTAAGTATACTTATATGTTTGAGACAGTCAGACAGACAGAGACAGAGACAAAGAATGGGTCCACCAGTGCCTCTTGCAGACAAACTTCAGAAGCAGGAACCACTTCATGTCTCTGACTTTATGTGGAAACTCAGGCCAGCAGGCTTTTCAATCAAGTGCCTTTAAGTTCCGGGTCATATCCTCAGCCACGTTATTTTCTGAGACAAGGTCTCTCAATGAACCCAGTGCTCACCAAATCACCTCGGCTAGCTAAACAACAAGCCCCCAAAATCTGTTTATCTGTGCTTCCCTAGTACTGGGATTATAGGGATGTCCCATCACACCTTGCTTTTACATAGGTGGTGAGGATCTGAACTCAGGTCATCATGCTTGTACAGCAAGTACTTTATCCACTTAGCCATCTCTCCAAACCTCAAAAGGGAGAAATATTTATGAAGGAACAGGAGATAACTTTAGGAAGTATATTAAGTGTCTTAATTATGGCAATAAGCATAACATAATTTACAACTCATCAAACTGTAGGCAAAAAATGTGCATCTTATTATAAATAAATTATACCTCAACATGTCCATTAAGGTAACAGTGATTAAAACACTAATACTGTGTGATAAACAGGAATATTTTAAAAATCAAAAAAATAGGGGCTAGAGAAATGGCTCAGCAGTTAAGGCGCTTGCCTGAAAAGCCTAATGACCTGGGTTCAATATCCTTGGACCCACATAAAGCCAGATGCACAAAGTGACACATGCATAAGGAGTTTGTTTACAGCAATGGCTGGCAGCCCTGGTGCACCCATTTTCTCTCTCTCTCTCTCTCTCTCTCTCTCTCTCTCTCTCTCTCTCTCTCTCTCTCTTTGAAAATAAATGAATAAAAATATTTTATAGATCCAAAAACATATAGGAATGTTATATGGAAAAGATGACATCTTGAACAAGTCAGGATACCTGCTGTTAAGACTTGCTGCTGCATGAAATGCTGAATCTAATAAGACACATACTTCACATTATAGCTTCGCATTATGTATGCACATATCCAAAGACCAGAGATCTGTTTATGTATTATGCCATCATGTGAGGATGCCTTTTGAATCTGGAGCCGAAGGAGGGAGGGAGGGAGGGAGGGAGGAGGAGTTCTGTCACTAACTCAATAAAAGAAATATTTATAAATCTGACTAAATTTTTTTAAATAAAAAAGACTTCATAAACAGATTCAAACATCAAAATGGAGTGTTTTGGGAGGTGATTCGTTCGTGAAGGTAGAGAACATATGAATGGAACTTATGTTCTTACAAAAAAAAAAAGCCAGATGGGGCTCATTTACTCCTTCTCTCGCCTGAGGTGCCTCACTTATGAGAAAAGGGGATTTTACCAGACACCCAATCTGATGGTACCTTGATTTTTGGACTTTATAGCTTCTAGAATTTCAGCTGTTTATAGCTACCCCAAGCATTTTACAATAGCAACCCAACAGAACAAGAAAGGAAGACTATGGCAACACTCACCACCTCTGTACTTTTTATCAGAGAAACAAAATCTTATTAGATTTTGTCTACTCCTTACAAGGGTGAGGCGGGAGGGTGGTCAGAAAAAGTATTTGACTCTCACTGTCTGGGAAGGAGGCTGAATTGATAAACCCTGAACATTCTTGCACTAGAGTGGAAGCCAGCAAGACAGGAGGGGGTTGGAAATTTTGGACCATTATTTAATCAGTTAATAAGGCCTAGTCTATAGTTAATCAATATCATCTTACACAAATAATAAGCAATCAATAAGTCCTCACCAAACAGCTGCTTTGTAAGATTCCTTTTTCGCAGTGATGAAAGGGTGCATAAAAATCTAATTCTTATAGGCAACAGGTATTCTGAAGACAACACCATTTAAAAAGCGGTGCCAATTGTTTAATTGACCTACTACTGCTCACACATTTTGCTCTATGCTATGCTATGTTGGAATATTTAGATTAGGGAGAAACAAAGAAAATGAGAAGCTATGGACTCCTCTTTCATTACAGAGTAAGAGAAACAAAAGGTATCGATCAGTGACTAACATAGTGCACAATCTTGGAGACTCTCTTCAGGGAACATTTGGGAAAGTAGTTTAATTACAGAAAACAATCTCAACCGCTGGCAGGAAAAGCCATTCCTGACTAACCTGCTGGGGTCCTTCAGAAATATTACAGCCTTGATAAGGGAAATTCAATATATGTCAAAGCTCAGAGATATATGTTAGCGCTCACAGGTATGATGCCTTGTGGGTTTGTACTGAGCTGTTCAAGCCAGTGGTATAAATTCAAGTCTCTTTGACTTAGATTTAAAATGAAAGAGGCATGATCACAACCCAGTCACAGATAAAAGAGCTCTCTTCCCCTAGGGAAGCGCATATCCTAACCAGTCTAATGTATTTTAATTTGGATTTCTGTTTAGTACATAAACAATGCAGACCCTGCTGAACTTTATGTAAGCCCCAGAAGACATAATGTATTCAAATTTTCAAATGGATCTAAAAAGATTCAACCTGTCTATGGCTACCTAAAGAAAAACTTACAAACAAGAAAGTAAAATGTGTGTATAGCAGCAGATAGCAAGAAGAAATAAGATATCTCTTAAGAAGGAGATAATGAGAAGCCAGCAAAAGAGAAATTTGTCAGAACAGGTTGAGTTGAGACTAGCTGAAGCCCCCACCGTTCTTCAGTTTACCATGCCTACAGGAATGGTGTACAATTAAAGAAATTGCACATTAGAAACTTGAATTTCTTTGCCTAATACTTTCCAAATAATTTTTTTAGACTGACATTTAACAATTGATTAAAGTATAGGTTCAAGAAATATGGGGATAGATTTTTTTTTCTTGAGGGCTGTTAACATCTGAGATACAAGTTTCTGGTACAAACTTTTGCTTTCTGCAAAAGAAGTTGTTTAATAAATGCATGGAATTTAAAATACATTAAATGTCATTTTTGTGTGACCCGGTAAGTTTAATTAGGGTTGGGAACAAGGTTATTTACTGGAACATAGACAATTTACCAGCGGTTACACTGCTAAAGAAAATAACCCTCAAATTGTCAAAAACTACAGATATCACATATAGATAGATGATAGATATTACTAAAAAGATAAAATGAATTTAATTTACTACCATAATAGATAAGCCTTAAGACCAATTTCTTTGGGGAATTTGGGGCACTCAATAGGAAACTGAGCAATTATGAAATGCATGTCAAAGAGGTATTGAATGCATTTCTACTGACATTCATCATTCCCCATTGTCAGCCACCCCCAATGTCAAATGCGGAGCATCTCCACTGCACTTATGCACCTGTACATCAACCACTTAAAAGAGAACTGAAAATCCACATTAAGGGCTTCTTCTAAACAAAAGATGTGACCTTTTGTAGAAAACACTCAGTACATAAGCTTTACACTCCTTGTCAAATCTGTTTCAAGTAGGAATACAATACAATATTATTGTAAAAATCACAATTAATACAATTCTTTTCTTAAAATAATCATTCAGAGGCTATTATGGAAACAACACAGAATCAGGGGTCATGATGCTCTGAATCAGTGCTAGTCTCTCTGGCTTGGTCAGTCTTGAAAATATTGACACTGGAGTTTTATTTCCATGAAATAAAGATGAACTGACCCACCTGTCTACAGGGAAGCTCTGATCATTGCCTGCTGTGATCATCATAAAAATAACATAAATGTCTGAAGAGCCTCATCTAAAACTGGTGCTAAGGCAATGCATACAAGTATAGGACATTGCAGCTGTTTATGGAAACAAAAGAATAGAAAATATACTTAGAAAGTATTGTGTGACTGCAGGTAACCAACAGTTCTCTGACTGAATGTGAGGCCCACTCAAGTGGGAAAGCACTCATATCTGGTAATGGAAACCAAGTCAGAATCCCATGGTCTGGAAACTCAGACCTCAAAGAGAAGCCCCCACTGTTCTCTGGAAAAGAAATGTGGGCTTTTACACACACATACACAAAAAAAAAACATTCAAATAAATTTGCATACTTCCTTTCACCCAAGCTGCTATCACTCTTGTTTGGAAAACCAGCTTTATTTTACAAACAAGAAGATAGTCAACTGCCCACCATGAAGCTTACCTACTCTACCACAGAAGAAATTGCAGAGAAAAGTGTTGACATGAATACTGCTCTTACTGCTAGCCTAACAACCAGTTCCAGGGTAATGATGACAGAAAAAATGATGGTGTTCAATCAAAACCTATCCAAGCAGAAATCCAGAGGCTACAAAGAAATCAACACTAAATCAGACTGCCAATAGGCCTGTTATGGCTCAGGGAACATTATGGAAGAAGGGGCAGAAAGGTTGTAAGAGCCACAGAGTGGATAGGAATACCCTGAGGCATGGGCCCCCACTAACCCACCAGGACTGACTGAGGCCTTCATGTCCCACAGTGAATACCACAACCCCACTGAAGAGGGCCCCAAGGTAACAGGAGCTGGGGTGAGGTAATAATAGAGTATAACCTATTATGTAAAACATAAAAATGGGGGGAGAGAAAGTATTGTATGAACACTATGGACACCATCATGCTTCTTGGCTTGAAGGATAAAGCAGAGAAGTTTAGATTATAATGGATATTGATCACTTTTTAATAGGGTAAACGGGTGACAGGTCCAAACTTTAATACAAGCCATATAACCAGAACAAGAAACCAGAAACTGTAGAGTATACCAAAGTGAAAAGTCCTACATCATACCCGGAGCAAAGAATTAGTCTACAAAGCAAACAGAACACTGTGGTAGCTGCAATGTTCTTATTTTCCAACTGAGCTGAATTCCACATATGACAATGTTCATTTGTGTTATACTAAAAATGAATTAATACAAATCCGAGAAGCTTTGGGAGCTCATTTCTGAAAAATTAACTTTCATTCAGAATAGACCTACTCCTTGAATATAAATTTAAGACATGATGTAAGTATTATGAAACTTCTCGATCTGCTTGGAAATTCTGATAAGAGGGAAGAAACGTGGTGTAACTTCCAAGACAGCATAAAAGAAACAGAGAACTCATTTCATAGATCACTCAATGAATAAAGGAGCATACCAGAAAATTAATTGTAATCTTCAAGAGGAAGAGCTACAAAGGTAGATGCCCTTATGGGCAGCATGTAAAAGTTAATTAATAAATATTTATTGACAACTATTAACACAACCCTTGCTATACTTATGTAACTTGTTACTACAAGTTATAGTAACAACCCTTACTATAAGTTATAAAATATCAGTATTTTGTATAAATAAGAGAAAACTTAATGTACTTAAGTGTCTAAATGAACAGTGTATTCTCTCAACCCAAAGATACCATCAGCATTTGCTGGATGCCAGAGTCAAGATAATAATAATCCTTTGGAAAACAGAACAAGTGCTTCGTGGAGTATTGGAGGCTCAAGACTGATCTCAGAGAATTAATGTGACTTGGGTAAATAGAAAAGCATTTCAGATAAGGTCACTACTAATCACAGAATGAAATTGATCAATACAAAAGTTAAAAGGCAGAATTTGAATTTGCCATGTGGCAAGTACTATGCTAACGTCACGCAAACGAACTGATGTAGAATCATTATCGCAGGGATGGCGAGTAATCTGGTTTGAAGCACACAGAAGGATGTGCACAGGTTATATGCAAACACTACACCATTTTACAAACAGAACTGTCCCATAAAACTCACCTTTGCAGATTTTGGTGTAGGTGGGCAGGGTGGAGGCAGGGGTTCCTGGAACCAATCAGTTACCAATGCTGAAGAACTAATGTACTGTAACAAAAGCCAATTCATCTTTGGCTACTTGGAAGGAAATTTTTAACAGAACGTGTTTACATTCATCTTTCTTTTGTGCTTTGTGATTTTTTTTTAGCAATTCAAATAGGTTAGCAGTCCTTGAGAAGAATAATGCCAAGAGCTAGAATCCTAAAACCTCCAGGGCTCCAGGTTCCAAGTAACAAATAACAAGTCTATTAACCTGACTCAAGCCTCCATTTCCTCAGTTCTCATGTCTTCTCTACTTGAATACCTTCCAAAACCAAGAACTCACAATTTCATAAAGCAATTAATTTTTGATCCATTTCTGAATATTTTATAGATATGAACCAGAGGTCTCTGAAGTATTTTTAAGCACAAGGACTAATATTTCCATTTACTATCCATAAAAACACTGACAACTCAAGAGGAATCAGCTACATAATAAAATTGAAGACCTCCACTTAACTTTTTCAAAAGTAGACCATGTGTAAGAACAGTAAGACCCCCAACCTGCCGAGGACCACAAAGCAATTTAATTTAATGGAACAACCTGGCCTAGAAACTCACTCTTCTGCCTCTTAAAATATTTTCAGTACTGTTGTGTTAACTCTTCACAGAGAGATGTGAATGAGCATCTACTCACCCCAAATAGGGCACCAGTAACAAATCAAGGTAATGATTCCATGCAAGTCTAGCTTAGTGAACCAATAATACGGGCTTACTTCCAAGAACATGGGCTACTTATCAGGATTGGGGGTGAATTAGAGGAAGAGAAATGATAGAATCATTACAAATGTATTACTGTTGTAGAAATACCCAGTGATAAAAGACAAGAGCCGTTCAGCAAGAGGAGAGTGGAGTTTACTTTTACTCCCAGGTGGTCCAAGCATAGAAAAGTCTTGGCCCAGAACCCCAGTTACAAAGAGATTTTATAGTAGGGCACAGAGATGTCTATGTGACATTAGGCATGTAAATTACAAGCACCTAGCAACTCACACATTTACAGTGGGTTCCAGGGAAGTTCAGATAATCCTCCCCAGGTATTCTCTGGCCTCATCTTTTCCTAACTTCCTCATCACAGTTAAAGCAAATATTTCTTTTGTCTCACAGAACTTCAAAGCTCTGGTAGTTTCTCACCTCATGCTATGTGACTGGCCATCTGTGGCAAACAAATGTCTGCAGAATGTAATGATGAATACAGAAGAGGGGGCAGTAAGCTCATGCTCATTTTGCTATAATATTACAAAAAAAGGATTTATTGAATTAGTTTATAGGAGACAAGCTGGGCAGTCCAACAATAGCTGTATGCTCCTGGAGAGATGGGGAACCCCACCTGTGACTGCTCAGTCCACAAGGCTGGATGACTCAACAGTCCTAATCTGACACTGAAGCACTGGAGGAGGCCTAAGGAGCCACTGGTCTTCAACCCATGTTCGAAGGCTGATGGGACTCCGTTCCTCTATCCACATTAAACAGTCAAAACAGGGTAGATGTATGCATCATCGAGTCTCGAGGGAAACTAGATAAAAGGCAACTAACCCTGGGTTTTCTCTGAGCATCTTTATATTATAGTCTACCACCTGAAAGACCTCCCATTCTGGGAGAAGGTCCTCCTTCCCTAGGGAAATGGCCTCACAGACCTATCTAAGCAGACTGTCTCTTACTCAATTCCTAATCTGATCAATCTGAATTTAACCATCACAAGGGGTGACCCCCCAAAAAAGCCACATCACTGAAGTCTCATTCCAGCATCGATAACAAATTCCCCGTATCTGCATAAAATGGAGTACACACCCCTTTAGTTAAACTTCTACCTCTATAGACTCTAGCAACTCAAAAGGCAATGTGCATCTTGGGCAGAATTACATGCAGTGGGGGAGGAGGAGAGAGGGTCTGGAATCTCAGATGAGGCTCTAATGACCTACCACCTCCCCCTTCTTCTTCCTTCCCCCTCCTTCTCTCTTCTTCCCCCTCCTCCTCCTTCCATTAGGGAAGGTAATGGATCTTGAGGGTCACTTGCTGGTACTCACAGCTGCTCTGATTAAGGTAGTAATAGCTATTAAGTGCAAAGGAGAGCATCCCACAATTACACATTATTTTCCCATGTATTTTAATTTTTTTTAAAAAAGGCCATTTTGTGCTCCCAACAACTATAGATAACCCTAGCTCAGAAAGACAAATACCCTATGTTCTCTCTTATGTGCAGATTCTAGCTTTTGATTTTTTTATATGAATGAATATGAAAGTGAGTATGGGTAGAGACCAGAAAACTAGAAAGTGGCCCAAAGGGGAAAAGGGAGGCTTTAAGGGAGGGGAGTTGGGAAGGTACTAGAACACAGGTGATAGGAAAGTGAAGGAGGAACACTAGGGGTGAAAGATTACAAGTGGGCAGGGGGCAAGGAGATAGTAAAATGAGAGAGAATGGGGGGTGTCTGCATGAAACCGCCTTAAGGAAACGTGTTATTTCCACTAATTAAAAATTAAAGATTAAAAGAAAGCTATATGCTTTGTATCTAAACCTTATGAAAATAAAATGTTTTAAAAATCTCTTCGGGTTAGTTTCCCTTCCTCTATGTATCATAACTCTTTCCAGTAAAGCACAGCCAAAGGCTATTTTAAGTATCTCTCAGGGCAATTGGGAGAACTGACACAAAGCTTTAGCTAAACATACCATTCCCTTCACGGTCTGACCGCCCCAGTGTCCTACTTCACATTAAAAAAAGTACATTTTTATTTCAAAGAAGTTATTATTCACCCACTCTCTGCCCATGGACATGATATACACAGCACACCTATGAAGATTCTATAGTCATCATGCCCACATGGGAACTTTGAAGGAAAAATTGGGACCTTGGGTGCTTTCTACAATTGAAAACATTCATTCTGAAATAATATCAACAGGGCTGGGGGTGTAGCTCTGTGGTAGAGTGTTTGTCTACCATGTACAAGGCCCTAGGTTTGATTCCCCAGCACTACAGAAGAAAAGAAATGGCATCTCTAGTCCTGTCTTGGTCCTGCAAGCATTCCTTCCTTCCTTCCTTCCTCCTTCTTCCTTCCTTCCTCCTTTCTCTTTTCCAACATTCCATCTGGTGGAAACAATACCATTAACTTGCTGTGAGCTTATTCACCTTATCTACATGTTCATTGAAAAATATTTGATATAACCAGAACCTAATACTATGGATCCATTTACTTAAATCATGTCCAGTGAAAGATGATCAAAACAAGGTTTTGTCTACAGAAGACAGTTCATTAAACGTTCATCACCATCAATGTTAATTTCTTTCATGCCAACTTTTTAAATATTTTAAACTAAAAAAAGTTAAGAAATGGAAATTTTTATCAGCTAGGTCACCCAAATTTTCAAGAATATTTTGACTAGTTATTTCTTGAGATGCTGACTGAAAAGAGTACAATCATTTCCATAATCAAAATATTCCTGCAAATGTAGAAGACAGGGCAAATTCAATTTTTAGATGCAATCTTGCTAGTCACAACACACACATGGCATACCAATCACAAATCTTGATTAAATGGCACTCGTATGAACGTATAACTAATCACAGAAGATTGCAACCACGCTCCTACTGCGTTGAAGTTGCCTTTAAAGTTCTGTATATGATAAAGAGAACCCAAAACCCACTTTGTTGGTGGTGGTTAGGTGTGTTTTGAAACAAGCTTTCACTATGTAGCCCAGGGCGTCCTCAAACTCATGATCCTCCTGTCTGTTTCCTGAGTGCTGGAATTATAGGAATGCATGACCATATCTAGCAAAAAAATAAACCACTTCTGGGCTGGAGAGATGGCTCAGTGGTTAAGATGCTCACCTGCAAAACCTAAGAACCTGAGTTTGATTCCCCACTTCTCTCATAAAGCCAGATACACATGGTGGAACATGTATCTAGTGGCTAGAGGCCTTGATATACTCTCTCTCTCTCTCTCTCTCTCTCTCTCTCTCTCTCTCTCTCTCTCTCTCTCTCTGTGTGTGTGTGTGTGTGTGTGTGTGTGTCTACCTGCAAATAAATAAATAAGCAAATAAACCATTTCTTTATGGGCCAGGTGGCACACTCCTTTAATCTCAGCACTCCGGAGGCAGAGGTAGGAGGATCTCTGTGATTTTGAGGCTAGCCTGAGACTACATAGTGAATTCCAGGTCAGCCTGGGCTAGAGTGAGACTCTACCTTGAAGAAACAATGTGAAAATAAATAAATAAATAAAATAAATCACTTCTAACATGGAATGTTGTTCTTTAAAATCTGAGATATAGGTAACGAGATCAAAATCATCCATAGGTCTTCTGCTTGATTTTTTTTTCACTTTTCCCTCTAAACTATTGAAGAATTTCTCTTCCATCTTTGGTGGACCACCTTTCTTTATTTATTTCTGTTAGGATTGATGCTTTTATTCTAAGGACTAAACACTGATCTCTTACCATTTATGCCCTAAATTCTACAGAATTAAGATAAATCTACACTTAAATAAAAAGTAGTACTGGTTATACATCAACTTGTAGCAAAAAAGATATAGAGTGGTTTACAAGGACACATTAAGTGAAAATTAGCATAAATTAAAAGTTGGTTGAAAAGAAAAAAATAAAAGTAAAGTGAGCTACCTATGCATCACTGTGGTAGCCACAAATCTGGCTCTTTTTTTTCCAAACAGCAAACCTAAAATAAGAGAACTTATCACTGACAGGACTTAAAATTCAAAAAATATTTTTAATTACTTAAGAGAAATACAGTTATCCTAAAAAAAATTTAAAAGCATGTTAACAAATATTAATCATCCATATATTATATACAACAATATCTTCAGAGATCCAGTTTTATCATTCCAAGAATAAAAGAAAAGGGGTTGAGTTTACAAACTTCTGAGTTACCACTACTCATACGCACACCACCACTAAGAGAGCAGATTCACATTGTTTGATAAATCCCCAGGTCCTCTTCCACTACACGGGCTGTAAGTACTGAGACAGCAGGGTTTTAAAAGGGTCCTTGAAGCTAGGTTTATTTATTTAATAAAACTCAGAGCAGAGAGACAGAGAAGAGATATTGGACCTCCTTGATGGCCCCTGTAAGAGAAAGAGCATTTTGAGATCTTACAGTAGAATGGGAGAGACAAATTTCACAGTTGCCACATATGGAAGATGGGAGAAATGCAAACGGAAAAATATTGAAGAAAGCTTTATTTTACTATGCAGTTACGTCCCTTTGACTGTCTGATAAGAAACAATAGAGAGACTTAAATTTCCCTTAATTGTTTGGGAAAGTGCTGCTCTGTTGTTTCTTTACTGTGAATGATTCCAAAACAGGACCATGTGAGATCCGGCTTTATGCGGCACATATTCTAATGACCTCTGTATAGAATAATGGCATCCCAGGGCCGCCTGTGGTTGGAGCCATCTGCCCACTGTCTCACAGTAGATGAGAAGGGACTTCTCCATCTGTCTAGAAATTCACTTATGTGAGAGCCTTTTTAATTTTTCAAAACTCCAGAAGTTTTCTTTCAGAACACACACACACACACACACACACACACACACACACACACACACACACTCACAAACACACACATATATATAATATATATATATATTATATATATATATATATATATTATATATATATATATAACCCAAAAAAGCATTGTCACTATGAGAAAACTCAGTGTGTCTCCATGAAACTACACTAGTTAAGCAGTGGCTTCCAGTCTTTCACAATTTCTAATATAATGATATTTGAAAGCTGAACTATTGTTAGGTTTTGAATATAAATATGTATGTGTACATGATTAGCAGCCATAGTATAAACAGTGATAAATAAGACAACTCCTGTGACAGGTCAGGCGTCTGCAGAGACCCCCCCCCCTTGAATGGGAGGTGTGTAACTAGAGCTACAACCTAGGGGCTAAAACTGACTGGTCAGGTATGAACCAATCAGCTGTCTCTCTGACTCACCTGAGGGAACTTTAATTCCCAAGGACCTTTGTCTTAGTGCTCTCTTCCTCACATGGCAGGCTAGCAGAAGGACCTCTGAATCTCCTGGCCTTAGAAAGGTAAGGCCTACCCCACCTCAGCTAATGGCTGGGGTGGGGTAAGGCTCTAGATTTTCCCTCATGAACCTCTCCTTCTCATGATGGGAGCCCTCTGTTATCTTTCCTTCTGCTGCTTGTTTAGCTGAACATCATAAGTTCTATTAAACTCTCTGACACGTGTTTTCCCCACACTTGTGGCCGGAGAACTCTGTAACTCCCCATGTTCCCTAAAATAATATGATTTTATGAACCTCACAGACCACGTGGTGACTGGGTGGCTTTCCTATCCAATTCCCCCTTCCCTTAACTGATTAATCTAGAATAAATAAGTGATAAAAAATACTTATTTCTGTCCCTGTGTATAATTCTTTTGCATTAGAGGACACGAACTCGGTGGGGAAATGCAGTGGTTAAAAAAAAAAAAACAGATATAGCTGTGCCAAAACTTCCCTGTTACACTCCCACTCCTCCTTCTTCCTTACCTCATTCTCCTAAACCAAAAAGTTGCAAGAGAAACTTAAGTATCCTGAGCAGCAGCCCACCTCCACCTCCATCACTACCCACACACACACAGAGCAAGGCAACTGTGTCCACAAACCTCAATTATGTATAGGATTCAGCAGCAGATATGGCACCTAGTGTCTGGAAGGATCTGAAACCTGAATGTCAGAAAATATTTGGGGAGTGTTGGAGGACAGCTATATGTCACAGTTCTGAAAGTAGAAGCCACGTGCTGTTACCATGTAGGTTTACTCTATCGGTGTGGCTTCCCTGATACACTCAGGGTAATAGAGGGTTAAATGATATTAAAAATGACCGATTGCAGGCAAAAAACTGAGATCCTGGCATGAGATGAGCCACCACAGTCATACGGGGGAGGATCCATATGGAATCCCACAGAGAATGATTGGATGTACAAGGGACCCACAGCCATAGCCATTCAATCAACAAAGGATAAGCCAGTGAGACAGAAACCAAGGAATCTCGACACAAAAACCCCTAAGCTCACAACACTAAAGCAGTCTCAATACTTACCCACCACGACTCAGGGAACTGAGCGGAAGAGGGGGCAGAAAGATTGTTAGAGCCGTGGTGGGGGAGAATATCAGAGACTTGGCAACCCTCAGTAATAACACACTTGGGACATGAGAGCCCGGCTGAAGAATGAGCTATCCATGGTCCCCTACCACAAAGACTGATACAGACAGCCCATGGAGGAGGATATCCAGCTGACTGGGGATGGGGAAGGGGGGCAACGGGGAATTGGGGATAACAACTCATGGTTGGCCCACTAAACAATGTAACTCATTATGAACAATAAAGAAAAAAAATAAAAATAAAATTGTCCCATAAAAAAATGAAAATAATGTCACCTGAACAGTTTGTTGTCTCTTTATTGATTTAAACATCTAAGCTTGAAATGCAGAGTAAAGCACTCAAAAATAAAAACAGGCCATGCTCATGTTATTTTGTCTTGATTTCTGACTTCAACGCATTATTTTGAACTGCATGGAAAGTCTTCATTAAATATCAATTCAAAAAAATGACACTAACAAAAGATCCCAAAGGAAAATAAGCAAAAAGGAGAGAAAAAAAAAATAGACCACTGAGAAACTTTTTTTTTTTTTTTAGTGTGTGTGTTCGTGTATGTTATACATGGTCATGAGTGAGCCACAGCAGGTATGTGGAAATCTGAGGACAACTTCAGGCGTCAGTCCTCACTCTCCATCTTTTTTGAAGCGGGGTCTCTCCTTGTTCACTGTTATGTTTGCCAGGCAAGTATCCTGCAAGCTTCCAGACAATTCTCCTGTCTCCACCTCTTTCTCACCATAAGTGATTACAGATAGTCATGCTACAGTGTCTGGCTTTATGTGGGTTCTGAGAATCCAAACTCAGGTACTCAAGTTTGCACAGCAAGCTCTTTATCTACTGAGCCATCTTACCAGCCCAGGAAGAATCTTCTTAGAGGTGGAAAAATAGAGTTGTACTTTATTCTTGATGGTCTTAGTATATGTTGTGAGATCTATAATGGTAAGCAATTATTACTTCCATTTACCTAAGACTAAACTTCTGAGATATTTGACAAAAATAAAAAACAATACTTACATAATGTTTATACAGCTAATAGTAGTTAACAAACATGGCCAGAGGCATTAACAAGAGATCCCTACAAGGCTAATCTCAAAGCAACCTATAAATTCCTTTTCTTGTGTTCATTCAAGTGAGATCAAAAGCATGGAATGCAAATTTAATTCTCACGAACGTTAATTTGCTCAGATTTCTTTCCAAAATCTCCACCTTACCTG
>PVHP010036995.1:0-17620 GCA_004024765.1 Zapus hudsonius
TGCAAGCCAACTCCAGATGCCACCTTGTGCATCAGGCTTTATGTGTGTACTGGGGAATTGAACCCAGGTCCTAAGGCTTTGCAGGCAAGCCCCTTAACTGCTGAGCCATATGTCCAGCCCACATTTTACCTCTTTATGAGATGGGTATTTCTACCATTCCTATTTTACAGGTGAGAAAACTGAGTCTAAGAGAGGGCCAGCACCTGTTCAAGGAACTAACCTATAAGAGGGCAAGTACTAATGAAACAAAGGTTTATTGTTTTCATAATTCCTCTTCTCTCCCAATGACAATTTGGGGAGAAGCTTCAAACACATCAGTTCCTGGGCCTCATCACTAGCCACTGAATGAGAACTCTGGGATGTGAAATTAGCATTTGTGTGGGGTCAATGTGAACCATTATATTCCCACATCATATATCTCTTTTATCCCTGTGTTTTCACATGTCTTCCTCAACCTATATCATGGAAAATTAATCAAACAAACAACCCAAGTCTTGGATTTTATCTACATTTCAAGCAAGAAATGTAGCAAGAAGAAAAACTATGTCCTAATGATCTTACAATTTGAATCTCCTGGTTTTGTCCTCTGTAATCATTTGTTCAAGTTCAGAGTTAATGATTCTGTGATTCGTATTTATAACACGTTGTTTTCTTTATATCTAATTGAGTCACATATACATCTTTATCAACAGGATAACCACTATTCCTAGAACTGCTTGTCAAATCTACTGTTTTTCAAGCTTTGTTCCGGGAATAAGCGACACAGGGAGAGAAAGGCAGCGCAGATGAATAAAGAGTGAGGAATTGAATCCAGCCTTCTAACTCTAGAGTCCTCCAGCCTTCTAATTCAAGAGTCCCCCTTACATGGATGCAAAGCATATTAATGCACCTAAAATTATTAGGAACAACGTTATTATGATATTGGGATTGCATATGCAAATGAAGTATATGCACTGTGTGTTCTGTGATTTCAAGAGCACAGTAAAACTCCATATGCCCCCAAGCCATTGCCTATTAATTTTTCCATTCCGATTCTACTTCTAATATAAATCCTGGAAATGCCTGATCTCTTTGGAAACAGATATATAATATTATCACCTGCCAGCTACATACCAGATCACCTGCTCAAGGGGAGCTAAGACAAATCATCTCTTTACTACAAAGAAGGAGGAAGTCAGGAGGTATTGACATGAGCTCAGTGATTCACAGATGTCAGTATATCTGATTTTGATAACCAGTGTGACAAAATGGCCACGGCACTGCCATCATTTGCACATACAACCCACTCACCTTAAACTCTTGGGTTTTTTCTGCTTATATTTCCAGTAAACTGATATTGGATATTGTGACCTATGATGCAGGCCTAGAAATCATTAAAGACTGGGAAAATGGGTTCATGCTGGCTATTTGGTGAGACAACTTCTAGACTCTAAGACTCAGTCTCTAAAATCTCTGCTCAAAATGTACAGCATTTGGAGGGCAAATGACCCCTAAAAGTCTCTTGTCATTTTCCATGTGGTTAGATTCATTCATTAAACAAGCAGAATGTTTTCTTGGAAAGCACAGAGCTTTGACACTGGGGAAACCAAAGTTTCTTCAAGAACAGGTCGTCTGTGAGCGATAAAGTCATACTTCTGGGACATCAAAAATGCTGGGAGATTTCTGCTTCTGTGACTAGTGGTGAGACAGTCGGCTGTTCGTGAGCAAGGGAACTCCGAATTCGAGGCTGTCAAAAGGTCGTGCAAACTGGAGAACAGTTTAGATGAAAGTTGGCCCTCTCTCCATGTAAACTGCTTCTAATATTGTAAAAGTCATTTCATTTTTAACAGCTTTATTGAGATATAATTTAAGTACCATATAATTCACACATTTAAAGTGTACATTTCAATGAGCTTTTAGCATATTCACAGATATGTGCAAACATCACCACAGCCAATTTTGGAACATTTCATCATCTGAACAAAAACTCTGCACCAGCAGCTCTCACGAATCTGCTTCCCATTACCCCAGCCCCAACCAACCACTAGTCTACTCTCTGGCACTAGATGGGTCTGTCCTGAATATTTCAGGTAAATGGAATCAAATAACATGTGTTCTTTTGTGATTTTATTTTGTCCCATCATATCATGCTTTCAAGGTCCACCCATCAGCACTGCATTTCTTTGAAGAGTTGAGTAGCATTCCATCAAATAGATGAGCTACATTTAGTTTCCTCATTAAATGATGGTCACTTGACATTTGCATACAAGACTTCCTGTGGTCATGTTTTTATTTCATTTGGTAATATATCTGTAATAGAATCTATGAGCCATTTTTAATCATTTAAGGAATTATGAAAGCATTTGAAAGAGAGGGGCTATAAAAATATGCATTCATACTAGCCTTGTGAGATATGAATTTTCACATTCTTGCCAACATTTATTTGACTTTTACAAGAGAGCCATCCTAATGGGTATGAAATAACAGCCATTAAAGTTCGGTTTTCGTTTCCCTCATTTTTATAATGTTTTGCATTTTTATGTGTACATTGGCCATTTCACATATTCTTTGATTAACTTTCTGTTTACAACTTTTGTCCATGAATAATTAGGTTGTCTAATTATTGAACTGAGTTATTTATATACTAATAATATAAGTCTTTCATCAGATACATGGATTGTAAATATTTTCTCAAATCTTTAGAATATTTTTTTTCACTTCATTGGCCTGTCCTTTGAAGCACAAGTATTCATAACTTGGATGTGGTCCACTTTATCTTTGTTTTTTAGTTGTCAGGTTTTTTGAGGTGTAGCTAATAATCCATTTTCAAATCTAAGGCAGGTCATGAAAATATATCCATATGTTTTATTCTTAATTTTATGGTTTTAGCTTTTACAACTAAGTCTTTAGTCTATTTCCAATGGATTCTTGTATATGATGTGAGATAAGGGTCCAACTTCCCTTTTAACCGCTAAGCCATCTCTCCAGCCTTCCAACTTCCCTTTTAATGTACCTATTTTTTTTTGTAAGAGACTGTCTCTTTCCACTGAATAGCATGTTTGTGGAAGATGAGTTCAATACAGGCATGCGTTTACTTCCAGATTCCCAATTCCTTTCCATCGGTCTGCCTGTCCTTATACTAACGCCTTCTTGACTTGATCACCATTGCTTTGTAGTTAAGTTTTGAAACAAAAAAAGATTAAATTCTCCAACCTTATTCTTCTTTTTCAAGATTTGTCTTGACTCTTTTGAATTTCTTGAAAATCTGTACATGTTTTGAATCAGCAAGAATCCAGCTGGGATTCTGACCAACATAATTGTATCTGCACCACTCTGGGGAGACCAGCCCTCTAAGAAACCTGAAGTCTTTGGATCCATCAACTGCTTCTAATGGTGTAGAAGTCATGTCTCACTGCGTCTTTGTCTCTGTTTAGCCCACCTCACCTTATTAGTCACGTGTAAAGGAGAACCTTAACAGGGAGGCAGCCTTCAAAAGGACAGCAGTCTGAGCCCAGGAACCACACTTCGGGAAGGAGCATCCTTCTGTGAACAGATCCAGGTAGTCGTTTTCTGCGAAATCAAGCTTTTGTGTTTGGGCTGGGGATCCTCCAGGCATCCCGAGCTCTCTTCGGGGTCATCGCTTTCTTTCACAAGCTGCCGCCCCTGGGCTCCTGTCTTTTATTGCAGTGCTGCTATGGCAACAGTTCACGCGAAGGGAAGAGGGGAGGCCTCTCTGGAGCCATCATTAGAGCGGCTCTGGCCAGCAGGGGGTGCCAAGAAGAGAGTCTCCCGCCTGCTGGGTGCAGAGATTCACACCCACCTCTAGGAAAGCCCAGGACAGGGGAAATCAGGAGCTCTCTGGAGGGCTTTGCAAAAAAAAAAAAGGGAAAAAAAGTGAAGGTTTTGGAAGGAATTATTATCCAAATACAACTAAGAGTCATTAGCTAGACCAAAAAAAATTTTTTTCCTAGCCATAAAATATAATCATTCCTGAAGTCAGATGTCATCTTTTAATTTTTATCTGTTTAATTTAGCTACAGAAAATTAAATTTTACATTTCCTGCAATCAAAAGATCCAGGCATTAGCTTTTCTTTTCTTTGTGCTCAGTGCACTGAAGATCCCAGGGGATCATCAAATGTTTATTGAGTTAAGTTTCAATGCCTGATCTCTAACATTGTTTCCATTCGGTGTGTTACAGTGGTTGGCCTGCTACTCCTTTCCCGCTGCCATAGTATGAATTTCAAGAGTACATGGGGTAATTTAGAATTCCATTTCTTGTGTGCGCCAGATTATTTTTACTTTATACATCTGGGTGGGCAGAGAGCTATGAATCACTGTGTGATGCATAGCACACATTACAACCACTACTGAAGATGGGGTGCTGTCCCCCTTTGCCTCCCCAACTAGCATCCTGTGAATACTCACGGATTCATATTGTGTGAAATAATTTGCACATTGCTGACATGTGATCATGAGATGCCCTTACCTTTGTTGCTTATGACTGGCAGTTTCTACCTTTGCAAATTCTTTAGTATGCAACCAATGCAGCATGGTACACATAATTGATAAATATTTATCAAATATTCAGACACTTACTCAGTGGATTAATTATTGAACGGGCTTTCTCTGAACTACTTTTCTCTTTGCTATAGCTAATTCTCTGTTGCTCGGTTGACATATGTTCTAGGGAGGCAGGGAAAGAGCCAGCTCAGCAAACCTACTTTCAAGGTTAAGTGTGGAAGTGTGTGAAGGCAGGATACACATGGTT
Source organism: Zapus hudsonius (assembly GCA_004024765.1). Lineage (NCBI taxonomy): Eukaryota > Metazoa > Chordata > Mammalia > Rodentia > Dipodidae > Zapus > Zapus hudsonius. Next base: position 4,749 of record PVHP010036995.1, read on the forward strand.
GTACCCATCACTGATCTGGCAGGCTTCAAAGAGCGTTTGAAGATACGGACAAAACTCCTAATGAGTTTGCTCTACTTGCCTTCTCATGAAATTTAATTTTGTAAGTTAATCTTTAGTAATGCATGAACTAATAAACAAAAGGAATTTAGGTAAGAGCTAAAATTATTATTTTGATAGGAGGGCATTATAAGTTATTCTCTAGTGAGTGATTTCATTTGTTTTCCATGTCTTATCCAAGATTAGTTAATTCTTATTTTACAGATAAAGAAAGTGAGCTATGCATTTTTCCCCGATTGATATATGTGATAATGTGGCCAAACAGACATTGAACTTGTGTCTTGTTCTAGCTTTGCTGTAACAGGGAACAGTAATAACAGTTGCTATTTGGATAAATAGGATTTTATTTCCATAGTATTGTCTCTCTACACACACACACTTAGAATTATAATATGGATAATTTTTCTTTTGTTTTGCATGCCCTCTATCAAAATAAGTTATTGCATTCCTGCAGCCAGATAAGAGAGAAGGCAGAGGGTCTCAAGGAGAGATCTGAGATCACTGGTCTCTTTATATCATCACAGGTGATGCAAGGTGAGCTCCCTCCAGTGACCAAGGGGTCCTGTAGTCAGGATAGTAACCTTGGAAAGGGTCATGGAAGTCTGCAAGGGGTGGTGGGAGAAAGGAAACCTACTTTCTGTTACTTTTCCAAGTGTCAACAGTATTAAACAGTGATGCTCTGGTTTGTATCTTTAACTGAGCTTGCAAGTCTCAGAAAAATATCAGTTCCTTTGCAGAGTTTGACTTGTGATCCCAATTAAATTGAGGTGATTTTATATCTCCCAGATAAAAGAACAGATCTCAGGTTAGCATGTGCCATGCACCTCAGCATTTTTACATTCAAATCCAATAACTGGGTCAGGTACTTCCCATTAAGCATTCTCATTACAAACCATTGCACTTGATTTTTTAATGTGAACTTTTTTTCCTCTCACAGCAGTCATGACCCTTTCATTCTAGAAATCTGATTAAAATATTACACTTAAGAAGTTAAACAATATTTGTGGTATCAAAGTGAATAAATCATGTGTAAACAAGACACTTTAACATGCATCCAAATCATTTCATATGAAAAATAAATATAAAATAAAACTATTTTATGTCCTTTTCATAATAATTATTAATTCTAAACAGGTTAGAATTCTGAAGTTATGCAACAAATATTAAATACTAATGTATTGCTTCAAATAAATAATAATGATATGGTTGTGACATCATCAGCAAATGTGTCCATGTTGTAATACATGGATGGTATATTTAATTATTGCAAGTAACAGGAATGCTTGACAGAGGCTCTTGAGACATTAGATGTGGAGATGTTTTGTGAAAGGCTTTGAAACCCACTGCCATAAGCCATTCTTTCATTCAAGACAAATATGTGGGCGAATCAGCAGGAGTCCATTCTGGCTTCCCCAGAGTGCCCTGGAGCTGTCCACAGGAAGGTGCTGGAAAAGGCAGCCGCAGATGGTCCAGGTACACAATTATTTCAGCCTGAAATGCAGCAGAATAATCAGACTCCTGTTAGAGTGTTGCTACAGTGCACATGACCTGGAAAACGTCTTATGAAGGTTGTAGAGCCTTCCTCGGCTCCTTTTTATAATTACAAAGGAAAGTCGCTTTCTATAGTATATAAGGAGAGGATTCATAATACAAGGAGCCATTCACTTAGTCTCAGAAATATAAATGACATTCCTAATAAGAACTTGCCTGAATTGCTAAATAACTGATATTTTCCCAGAAGATTTAAGTTCTTTATAAAAGAATATAGTTCAGACCGTATGGCTTTTCCTAGTGTTTCTAACTTCATATTGGAAAACTCCAACATCCTTTATAAAAATTGGCTGTTTACACCCAGGAGGGTTGCCCTGGATGTAAATTGAAAGGAAAATGGACAAAAGGATTTGTACTTTTAGCAATATACAAGGACTGACTTTCAGATCCATGGGTAAAGGTCAGGTGTAATATTCAAAAACAAATTAAAAGGCAGCCATTCTATTAGACTCAGAAGATTCCAGCAAATGTTGGGCACCCATGGGCATTGGCTCAAAATGTGTTTATTGTGATCACACCCCAGATGATGCTGCAAGCACTATTAAGGACCCCATTCACCGCCATCCTTCTTGCATTATGGATGCAGTTATTGTTTTGCATTATGCAATATCTGAAATGATACAAAAACATTTTGCTGAAAAATAAACTACTGGTTTTATGCTTAACACCAGGATTACAAAATATGATGTCATGAATTATTCATATCATTCGATTTAATGTAATCATTTTCTCCCCAGCGCTAAGCCTCTGTGAATGGTGTCCTATGCAGCCACTGTTCTGAAGAACTTAATACTAGGGGGAGGAACACCTGGCATTAACTGACAGTGAATTAGGCTCATTGTCACTTTGGGGGAAATGCACTTTAATCTTTGATCTTCTGTATATCCTAATTCCAAGAAACCTTTATCAGCACTACAAAGCCAAAATAGCCTTAGAAATTTAGAGAAATATTGAGCTTGACATTTAGGCAAAGGCATTATAAAAGTATACACACATACATGTTTAAAAATATAAAGTTACAAATGGAATCCAACTTGGCTTCATTCAAAGAAATAATAGACACATTTCTAATATGCTTACTCCAATGACAGGTAGGTCTTGCTATGCATTTTTGCTTTACTTCGATTAACTCTTGTGATCAACTCTCTCCAAGTACTGACCTTAGGACAAAGCATGTAGAGAAAGATAAACACATCAATGCTCCTTGTCCTACAGATTAAAGTGATTTATCTTCCAGGCAGTCAAAATAGTGAAAAAGAATAAAAAAGAGCTTCTGAATGCTTGAAACCCTTTAGTGAAAGGATACACATTAACAAAGCTATAGAAGTAATTGTTACACTATAGTTACTTTCTGGTAGTTGGCCTATGATTGGCCTTTATTCTATGATTTCATATGGTAACCTGATAATGTTTTCATCATTAAAGACTAAGGGAACACCCTGGAAGAGAGGGCGGATAGAGTGGAAGAGCCACAGGGTGTGAATGTATAGTCTAAGGCATAACCCCTCCCCCAGCCAACCACAACACGAAGGGACTGATTGGTGCATTCATAACCCCACAGTGATTATTGATAATCCCACTGAGGAGCCCCTCAGTTGAATGGGTGTGGGAAGAGTGGACAGAAGAGTAGAAACAGATAGGAATATGACTAATTTTCAAAGTGTTCATATATTAAAGTTCTCAATTAAAATGTTTAATTATTCTCAAATTAGAGGGTAGTTCATTCTCTGATTGAATACATGTTCATTACACTATGAGAAGAGCTGAGAGCCAACAAACTAATTCCTAATCTTAGTCCTTTTCATCACCCAGATTATGAGTCTCTGAAAAGCTATTTATTATCCTTTAATGTCTTGTAGGCAGTCCCAAATATCAAATGAAAACTGGCATGGCATGATACATATAGATGTGGAGGTTTTTAAAACCCCAAATATCTATAATCCATACATATGTAATTGACAGATGTATGAGAATGTGTAAACAAAGATACAGACATTATAATAAAGTGATAAAAGATTTTAAAAATTACTAAATAAAAAATTTAAGAATTAATTGCTGCCAAAACCTATAAAGAACTCTTCAAAAAAATGTTTAAAGAAGTTTATGCATAGAGTGCAATTATGCTTTCAGAACATGTTTTCTACCTCCCTGCATCCAGTGCAGTTTCTTCAGAGTAGAATTCAACCACTGTTGCTTTATTGATAGTGAAGCTAGTCACCATGGTCTAGTAATTGAATGTCCTCATCTTATAAGATCTGTGTGAAATCACCTACTTTTGCCCTTTGATATCAGATGCATTCAAAACTTAAAACTGGGTCTTTATGAAATCATAACAAATTGATGCTATTTACCAGTTTGCAAAATAGCAAAGAAGTATTTTAATAGGCCAGGGGAGAGAGTAAGGAGGCAGAGTGATGGAAGTCTTCTTTAAGCTAATGATTTGCTTGACTTATTTCAAAAGTACTTTCTACTTAAAGGTCTTGCACAGGGAAAGTTCCCTTTTCTCCTAAACTAAAATCATCAGGTATTTGGTCTATGAATCTCAGTGACAGATTTCCACCGGAGCCTCATTAGCATGGACTGGGTTGGAAGATGCTACATCACACAAAGAGAGCTGCCTTTCTTTCCTTTCAAGAGCACCTTGACCTTCTCCAGTAGGCTTCTCCTGTGTTCCTATCAGGCTTCTTCCTACTTGCCTGTGTAGCCACAAGGTTTCACAAGAGGGAAAAGCCCGTGGGCACAAAGTAGTTCCAGAAGCAGTCCTCAAAACAAGCCCCTAGGGTTGACTTCTCATTTGCTCACTCACACATTCAGTCATAGTTAAAAAAATTATCATGCATTCAAACCCAAAGTGTTTCTGCTCTTAAAAAAGAAAGAGAGAGAGGGAACTAGAGCTGGTGCTTTTCGTCTCTCAGTGAAGCTACAGCCTAATTACTGCCTGCTGCGTGTCGCAGTTAAACACAATCAGTCAGAAAGCCTTAAAGATACAATATCCCTTTTCACAAACTGTCTGCTTGTCAATTCCAAGTCACCCCCCCTGCTTTAAATCAACCAACCACAGAGCTGTTATGAACAGCAACTGATTTTCCATGCAGTGCTGCAAAACAAAATCACACCGCATCCTCTTTTTAATGGCCACAGTTTTTCAACTGCATAACAAGAGTTAGCTGGCACTGCTGAGCCGAATGGCATCAAAAAAATGGGTTCAAGTAGAAATCACATGGAACCCTTGAAGTGAACAAGTACAGACCCAATTACAAGTGCATTGTGATGCCCAGTACCAATTACATCCAAATAACAGTGAGGTAAATCCCCTATAATAGTTAGATTGTAGACATCAACTTCTTGTACTCTATTACTCCGGGATACAGCTTGATACTTAAAAGAAGAAAAAGCTGAATCACAAATATTATCTTATTTTATTAACACGCATCTATTAATGCACAAAGGCTTTCTGTGGTATCAGTGTCAGCTGTGGAGGCCTACAGAGCCCACAGAGCCACTGCTTTTCTCCGTGGACTGCATGGTTTGTCAGGAGTTTCGGTTGAGAAATTCAAATTTCCTTCCTTGTGAGTTGCTCATTAAAGCCATCTCTGCTCAAACATTTTGCTTGTTGATTATTATTCAAGCTTCAGAGATCTACAAAGCATTATGGGTTTTTTTTAATTTTTAAGGAAATTTGAGCCTTATCTCTGAAATAATATAAAAACAGCCTATGAAGTGAGAAAGTTTATACATCTGAAAGTTGACGTATGATGAAAGTGAAATGGGAAACAAATGAGATTAGATGAGAGATGGAGAGAGAGAGAAAAAAAAAAGACATAGCTAACAAATTAATCCTTAAAAGTCAGAGCTAATGTAGAAGAAAAGAGAAACAAGGGAGAGCAGATAAAACAAAATGCAGACAAGGAAAAATAGCTTGCAAAACTACTACTTCATACACTAATTTAAAAAATAATTTATAAAAAAGGAAAGCTGGGCTGTAGATCAGTAGTAGGATACCTGCCTAGCCCATAAAGGAAGAAATCAAAAGAAGGGTGGGAGAAGGAGAGAGAAGGAAGGAAATAAAACTGGGAGGTAGGGATTTAGGAAGGAAGGAAGGAAGGAAGGAAGGAAGGAAGGAAGGAAGGAAGGAAGGAAGGAAGGAAGGAAGGAAGGAAGGAAAGGAGGGAGGGAGGAAGGAAGGAAAGGAGGGAGGGAGGAAGGAAGGGAGGGAGGGAGGGAGGAAGGGAGGAAGGAAGGGTAGTGGTTTGATTCAGGATTCCCCCATAAACATGTGTGTTCTGAATGCTAGGTCCCCAGCTGGTGGCAATCTGGAATTGGAGTCTCCAGAAGCCATTGTATTGTTGAAGGCAGGCTTATGTATGTTCTAGCTACCTCCCCTTGTTAGTATTTGGCACACTCTTCTGTTGCTATTGTCCATCTGATATTGGCCAAGAATTGATGTCCATCCTCTGCTCATGCCATCATTTTCCCTGCCGTCTTGGTCTGTAAGTCAAAATAAAACTTTTCCTCCCACAAGCTACTTGGTCGGGTGCTCTGTGCCAGCAAGGAGAAGTCGACTACAACAGGAATGGAGGGAGGGAAGTAGAAAGAAAGGAGACTAGAAGGGTGATTGAGGGAAGCAAAATGGGCAGATGTCAAAGGGTATAAATCTTTAGTTACAGGATGAAGACATTTTACTTAGAAAAGAAACTGTGAAGCCTGATATAGTGGCTCACATCTGTAATCCCAGCAAACAGGAGGCTGAGGTGGGAGTATTTCTGTGAGTTAGACCATGGTTACACCGCAGAGTGGATTCCAAGTTAGCTTGGTCTAGAGTAAGACCCTGTCACAAAGAGAAAAAGAGAGAGAGAGAAGTAATTCAGTATGTGATGTGTTGGGATGGCTATCATAGAGTTGGAGATACAGGGCTTTGAAGTGCCCACTTCTCTGACCTGGACTATGTTGGTAGCCTTTCCCAGTGGAACAGTATACAACCAATGGCCAACTTTCATTGGTTCAATTGGCATTAACTTCCCATATATTTTCTTCTGAACAGGTATGTGTATTGTAGTTGCCTTTTGCCACCTATTTCTAGGTCAATCATTAAAGATAGAAGGAAATATCTCCATGACATTGTCAATATGCTTTCAAGGATGGGGTACAGAGTGCTCATTTGCCATTTTCCTATGTCCATTTTTGATTTCTTTGGAACCATGAGCTGGAATACATGGTCCAATATTTTTCACCATATTTGCATTTTTTCTTATTTCCTCTTTGCCTATTCAGGGTTCAATCTGTCCTGATGCATAAATAAAACGTTATTTGAGGTGAATAACAAAGTCAAAAAATTTTTAAAGAATTCACTTGACATAAAAGGTAAATAAGACAGTTGAGACTGATTTAAAAAAATAGATGTGATAGAACTAACAATTCATCTTTGCCTCTTATTTTAGAGATGAAGAAACTGAGTCCCCAGAATGACATGAACTCTACAGTGCATCTGTCATCAGCAGGCAGTGGCGTCAATAGCTGCAACACTTGGCAGCGATTTCAACACTCGTGGTCATTGTGGAATGCTATTTATTGTACACAGTGACTCACAAATCTAGGTTGTGTGAACTATAAAAAGCCTGACTCAGAACTCCTGAGCGCAAGGAGGTAATGGGATTTGAAATATGGATTGTGGTACAAGGATGTAGTAAGATTACTTTCCAAATATGCAAAGCAGTATTGAATGTAGTCATATATCCATTAGTGAATAGGCATCAGAAACTCCATGACATTAGCCAAAATAGCCTTGATGACATTCCGTTTATGTACAAGATAATTCTGAGGCAACAGGGGGCAATCAGAGGTAGGCTGGGAGAAGAAGCATGGAGATGTGGTCTCAGCAGGTAAGGAAGCTGGACAGTGTGAAGGTCATGGGTGATCCTGGAGCCCAATGTAAGAAGGGAGCAAAAGCCTTGAACTCATTAGCAACACAGTGCTCCATCAAGCTCCACCAGCAAAGAGATTTGGAAGATCAGGTCGTGAAGTTGGAATCTGCCCAATGCCCGACTTCAGAATCACTCAAAAATGTTTAGTCAAGCTTGCCTCAGGACCTACTTTTGAATGATTTTCATTTATTTTTTCCCTAAATTTTGCCAACCTTTGTTAGTAGTTGATTTTTCTTTAGACATTGATAACTAAACCAAAGTAATCCATGCCAAAAATGCTCAGATAAAGTCATGATTAATCAATGAAACAGGAAAAAAAAAAACAAAGAATAAACCCATCAAATGGCAAATACTCGTATGTGATCTATTCCTGTTTTGACAAAGGACAATATGAAAATAGGAAGAATACTGACTATAGGGGTAAGCCAGCAAAGGTGTGTGTGTGTGTGTGTGTGTGTGTTCATATGTGTGCAAGTGTGGAGGCCAGAGGTCATCCTTGAATTTCATTCCTGTGAAGGTTCCAGCCCCTTTTTTTGATACAGGGTCTCTCAGCAGCCTGGAACTTATCCCTTAGGCTAGTCTGGCTGGTCCGGGAGCCCCAAGAATCGACCTTTCTTTCTCTCCCAGTGCTGGGGTTACAAGAGTGACTCACCATAATTAGCTTAACAACAAAACAAAACATGGGTTTTAGGGACCAAATGCAAGCCCTCATGCTGTGAGACAAGCATGAACTGAGCTGTCTTTCCAGGTCAGAAATACATTTTCTTAAAAGGAGGGACTGAAGACAGAGGAAAATGTCAGCATCACAGCCCAGTGAGGCCATTGGAAGCAAAGTAGCAAGTGCACTTCAATCTGCAGCCAGGGAATGGGGTTTCCTTCAGTGATTTATGAAAATGTTTGTGGTGGAGTTTTGTAGCTGTTATTAGGGATTTTATTGTTTGCTGCTTCTGTTGTTTTTAACATCACTAGCTTCCAATAAAGAAATTTTTTCCCCAGGGGATTCTATCCCTGTAACTATATTGACTTAATTCTGAAGCACCATAGCAATTAAAAGATGGTTCTAATTAATAGGCAGCAGAATGGCTGTATGTAAAAGATTTAAGCAGTTCATGCTTGGTGCACTAAGTGAATCTTAACAAAGTCACAGGCACATGTGTGCAGGCACACACGCACACATGCACACACACACACCCATGCATACACAGGCACACACATGCTTACACACACACTCAGTGTTCCATTTAGATTTTTTTTTCACACTGAGTAGTCACATGGCTCTCTTCAGTTGAGATTGAACCAAAAAGATGGAAAAATTTTCTGCCTCACTTTCAGTAAAATGGCTAGTTTCTTTTCTAATGGAGAAGTATCACCCACCAGAGCAGAAGCACCTTTCCTACAGAAATTCTGCTTCCAACCCACCACAGACTAAAACCAGCAAACTACCATGTCCAATTGATAAGTGGATCAGACTGCCTGAGTTCAAACCCTGGCCTAGGCCCTGTATGCCAAGTAGAATCCTTGATAGGTAAGTAAATCTCTCTGCTGCTTAAACCATAAGGAAAATGGTACTATGCCAGTGTATTCCTCATACGATGGTGGGAGTGATTTTGGAGCTGTTTTGGAAAAAATCACTGGAGTTGTATGGCAGCCCAGGAAGCACGTGATAAACTGATGCTGTGATTTTGATCTATGCCATTGTGAACACAAAGAAGCTGGGGAGGGGGGCAAGCATTTTATTTTCTGCAGTCAATGTACTAGTGCACACTTGGAGGCTCAGACCATCAGAATTCCATGTTATCTTCTATTACTGCCAGTGACTGTCAAGCACTTAGAACAATGACTATACCTCTTTATCCACAGAGGATAGATTTTATTTCATATTGTGATGTCATTATACATAGTTATGTTTTTCGAACTTGATTTAAGGAGGTGTGATTGACATACTACAAATTGTGCATTATATACACAATTTGATAAGTTTGGAGATAAATACAGATTTGGCATCCTTAAACTGAAAAGCTGAAATCTGAAATGATGCAAAACCTAAAACTCATGAAGAGATGACATGACATACTAAGTGGAAAATTCTACATCTGACCTCATGTAATAAGTCACACAAGATTATTTAAAATCCTGTATATAGAGAGAGCTGGGAAGATGACTCAATGGTTAAAGGCACTTACTTACAAAGCCTACATGCTTGAGTTCAATTCCCAAGTCTCCTGTAAATGTCAGAAGCAAAAAAGTGGTGCAAGTTATCTGGTGGTGATTTGCAGTAGCAAGTGGCCCTGGTGCATTCACGTAGGCAAACACACATACACACAAATATACACACATGAGCACATGCCAATAAAAATATTATATAAAAAATTATAAAAAAATTTTAGGCAATGTGTCTAAGGTATATATAGAACATTAGTCAATCTTATGCTTTGATTTGAACACAACCTCCAACCTCCAGTGAGTCTCATTATATCTATGTAAATATTTCAAAGCCTTAAAAATTGCAAAATATGAAATGCCTCTGCTCTATACCATTTTGGAGAGGAGAGACTCCTCCTGTATACTCTTTGAAATCATCACCACAATCCATACTTTAAATTCATATATTGCCTCTCAAAGTTTCCCTCATCTTTTTATAATAGATATTGTGAATGATAAGAATACTCAGATCTTTTTTCAGAGAATGTTAACATATAATAATATTAAAGTGCAATGCTGGACAGTTTGCCAGGTAAGGGGAGTAATGAGGCTATTTTGACAGATGTCCACTTCCAGGATGAATGAACACAGTGCACCTTTTAAACCCCTTGCCTTTGATAATCCAGAGTGATCCTTAAAAGTGTTCCTTTTTCTAGAGGAAATGTCCTGGGAGATTCCAGCATGCCATGCAAGGGCACATTAAGCTGAATTCAAGATGGCTTCCCACTGTGAGACACAATGCCTGCTTCAGATGCCCTAAATTGCAAAGCATTCTCTAAAGTCCATAGAAATGTCTTTGAATCAGGAATAATGCTATATTATAAATATACTTTTCTACTATGAAAAGAAAGTATATTTAATATCATGGGTACAATTCCATGTGTGTTCAACATTTTTTCTTTCTTATTTTTTCATAGTTGAACATCTCAGGAACTCAGTCAATACTAAAACTGAGCTGAACTGAACTACATTCACAGCTCCATTCAGCCAAAGACATATTTTCCAATTTCTCACCCTCACTGGGTCCCTGGCCCTACATTCACAGGCATTGCTTTCATCACTTTGTTAAGCCCATGCAGACAAGGGCATTCCAGCATCATCCTGAGCCTGGATCACCAGCTTTCTTTGCCAATTTCGTTTTCCTCCCTTCAAAACCTCTGCCCCAGGGGTTCAGGAGCACCTTCCTCATGGTGGAATTGTAAAAAATATTTGTTGAATAATTTAATAATTCACTATTTCAAAATTATTTCATTGCCCATTGGCTAAATAAAAAAATGATCGGGTTTCTAATATTTCCTGTATGTTAATGAACACATATTTTAGTCTCTTTTTCAAACCCCACTTGCATTTATACTTATTTTTATTCTGGGTCAAAGAACATGCTTAGAAATCAGGATTAAAGGGCCATCTGTGGTAAGCATTCTTTTAAGTTTGAAAATGATAGCTCATGAGCTTATCATATTTCTAACATTACATAATATAATAATGATAATTAGCATTGCTGCAGATACAGCTTGTAAATAAGTGCCTTTTCATCAGACTAAATAAACGTCGAGAACTGTGCCCTTTGACCTCATAAAAAGGTACTGGTATTAAATGATTAATTATGGGACTTTCTCAATTTATTATTAAGTTATGTGATAGCCTTACCTTTTAAACGCCCCATCATAATATTTGGGAAAATAATGCTACTTCCAACTTCCTCACAACTGCCAGTGGTTTGATAAGATACAAAGAGCTGGATTCATCCAAGTGGTGACAGCAGGTGGCCTTTCAAAATTTTAGCCACTAAAAAACCATTTCTATCAATTTTTAGCTTGCTTCAAATATTAATGAATAGTTCCAGTGATAATTAGCAATTTTCCCTAATTATATCAAATTGGCACTTCACAAATAACAAACTCTGATATTATCTAGCATTGTGCCAGTTTTCCTATTAATTTGGAAATTCAGCAATTATCACCAGAACTATGTAGGTTAAAGTATGTTGGAGTCTGGATAAACAACATAAAATATCTAGTAATGTGAGGGTCAGTGTCAGGAAATTTCAATGTCAGCATTTGATGGGGGAAAAAAAACCTTCAGTGACCAACCCTTGATATGATGGCCTAGTGGAAAGACTCTCCTAGTTCAATTTTAGCCTTAGTTTTATCTTAAATGGACCCCCTAAGTTTACTATTGGACAGCAGACTCATAACAAGCCCTCCTAGCTATCAAAATTGTTTGCTCAGTTCCATAGTTCTAAGACAAACTTCAAACTATAATTCTGTACACCAAAATAACTGTATTTGTTGTTGTTTTTATTATTGTTTTATATAACATTCCATCAACTCAATCAATCCACCAAAACCCAAATCAATCTTCAATTTAATTTTTTAAATTAATTTGAGATGTAGCATGTATGTCATAACTGTTGCAATGGGAAAATGAGATAAAGTTATCAATGCAGCCCCCAGAAGGCAGTTAGTGTAGTGCTGGAAGGCACTGCACAGGCTGCCAGGGGAAAATGACCAACGACAGCTGGACTAAACAGAGACCACTGACAGGAAACACAATTGGTGGTTATGAGTAGGCTGACCACAACTCCTAATAGGAGTGAGCAGCAAACCAAGAAAGGAGCACTTGTGTAATGGAGGAGCCTGGGCCTGGGGGAGACAATCAACAGCTTTCAATTCGGCCAATCTTCCACTTAGTGAGGGGGTCACCTTGTCTGGAACCTGGGATTCAGGGCATTAGGCACCGGATCCCGTACTCTAAGGCTCCCAAGACAAGATGCACTATGGGACCAACTGACAGGGAGGCTACTAAAAATCAAATCCTGGTAATCCAAAATTGTGTTTATTTGTTAACCTACACTGATCTCACTCTCCGATGGAGATTGTGTTTTTATCTTTCAGGATGCAGCGAGAGTGCTGGGGCTCACCTAATCCTACCAACCAACCGTAGGCCGATAGCTGAGAGTCTGGAAAGAGAGGGGCCACCACAGTCATACAATGGAGGATCCAAATGGAACTCTGCAGAGAATGATGAGATGAACAAGGGGCCCACTGCCACAGCCATTAAATCAACACAGGATTAGTCAGTGGAACAGAAACCAACGATTTTCGACACAAAGACCCCTAAGCTCACAACCTTAAAGCA
>PVHP010036996.1:0-17442 GCA_004024765.1 Zapus hudsonius
GGAAACACAGCAGCATGGAGATCCATCTCTGAACCTTCCCTCCCACTGCTTTGGAAAAACGGGCCCACCTACAGCCAATCTACCAAAGGACACTGCTTATTGAAGAAGTATCCTTTCTCTCGCCTGGGTTATTAAATGTTCTGTCCCTACTAGGTCACACACACACATATAGGATCTCCTACTCATTTCTCTTCCTGTCCCTGCCTGAGCCTGCCACCTTCTTCGCACTAGAGCACTAGAAATAATCGTTCATTTCTACTGCCTCCACTTCCTTTCCTGAACTTATTTCTGCGGGCTTTTGATGAGCTGAATGAACAGTTGATGGTGTCCCCGTTGCCAGGTTATTACAGACCTAAAGGTCAGCTCTTAGTTTTCATCTTGCCAGCTCAAAGAACAAAACTGGGCACTGCCTCCCTTCCAGAAACACCTCCTGCACTTAGTGTCATTTCTCAAGTGTCCCTCCACCTCCTTCGGTCACTTAGGTGAGGTTGTCCTCATCTCCCCAGTGTTCAAGTGACTCCAAGGTCACTTGATCCTGTATTCTCACTCAACCTCATTCAGTCTAATGAGATTTTTGTCTGTTTGTCTTTATTTTTTATTATTTATGTACAAGCAGAAAGAGAGATGACAAAGAGAACGGGCATGATGGGGCCTCTTGCAGATGTAAATAAACTCCAGATGTGTTTGGCTTTATGTAGGTACTGGAGACTCGAACCCAGGCCATCGTGTTTTGTAAGCAAACACCTTTAATGGGTAAGCCTCTCTCCAGCCCCTAGTTGAATGAGTTTTAAATGTCCAATGTATATGCATTTGGACATTTCCATATATAGTCTATTTATATAAATATTTATGTTAATATTTATATTTACATTTAATTTATAAAATTATTCATATTTAGTTTATGTATAATATAAAAAGTAATTATATATAGTGTATAATTTTTCTTATAATTATACTCATACAGCCCTCTATGTCATGCCCCATGAGCTCCTCTAATAGCGTTTCAAATGTAACATATCAAAAACAGAATTCTTCTTTTAAAGTAATTGTGTTGATAGTGAATAAAATTGCATATATTTATTGTGAACATGTTTGAAGTTTTGTGTGCATTATGGAGTTAATTAAGCTAATTAATATATTATATATCTCATATACATATCATTTTGGGGTGAGAAATTTTAAGATCTCATAGTGATTTTCAAGTATACAAAATGCTATTATTACTATGTCACCATGTTATACACTAAATCTTCAATTTATTCCAAAATTTGATTTTTTCTTATTTTGCCCCCTGACTAAAAGTGTTAGCCTAGTCAGTGGAAATCTATTAACATACTTGTGCAGACCCAAATACAAGCACTTAATCTCGTTTTGCATAGTCTGCTGTGTAGTTGATCCCCTGTGCCTAGAAGAGAGCCTGGCACACAAAGACTAGTAAATACACAATAAACAAAGTACTGCACGGAGTTTTAAGCAAAGAGCTTAGGAAATAGCCAATAATTTTACCTTAAAATTACAATTATTGGCTAAGGAGGAGAGTAGCTGAAAAATGCTAAATGAGGAAAAATTAATTGGATCTTGAAGAACCAGCAGACATGGAACTGGAAAGCAGGCTGAAGGGACACCATGAACAACCATAAAAACATGTGACATGTGTGCAACGCTCAGACAGCCAAGTCCCTGAGGACCATGGCACAAGGGAACTCTGGGAGAGTATCATTTAAAAACTTGGACTTTAGCACAGAGACAAAAGAAAGGGGAGAATTGTAAGCGGAGGACTAACATCAAATTACAGAGTGTTGGGTATAGAGTATATATGATTAATAGATGATAAGGGAACAATATGGAAGTCTGGGGTTGATGGCTGCCTTGAAGGACACTGGAGAGGTTTGCTCTACCTGTGATGCTGAGAATGGCCATCAGAGGGCAGAGCTAGGTGGGGCCGTGGAAACAACCACCCATGGGGAAGGAGAGGAAAGAGGGGTTAAGTCGAGGCACAAAGCTCTGCTAGGATTCTTTCCTAACACCCCAAAAATCTTTCCCAACAACGGGGGGAAGTGAATTCCAAGCCACTATCACTTTCCTGTGCTAAGAACCAGGTAAAGATGAGACCCACCAGACAAACGCCAGGCAAGCTATTCCCAAGGCATGGCTTCATGTGCTTTCCTCACCCATCCCAAGTGGAAATGAAATGACCACTTTCTTCCCATGTTGATTTCACAACAGACTTAAACTGTGGACAGTGTGTCCAGGACACAGGACAAGACCAGAAGTGAGGTGAGATTTCACTAGCACTAAGTTTTGCTTATAAAACTTTGCTTCCCAATGTTTCTTTGTCTTCTCCCTCCTGAACCTCATGGCTTTTTGTGGCCCTGAACCCCAAGTTTTGTTTAGCCTATTAGTATTATATTAATCTGTATTATAATTTAAATTAATTTTGAGACATAAGCTAGTTTAGAAAGCTCAAGATTACTCATAAAACTGTTAGCATTGGGGAAAAAAAAAGCCCTGTGTGGAGTTGTGATCTTCACACTTCAATGTAAACTTTTGGTACTTCATCTATTAGTGCGGAGAACGGGATTTCTCCTTCCATACCTCATGATTCATCTTTCTGCTTCTCTGTCAATTATTCATTATTGCACAGCTTATAAGAGGGCACAGAGTTAACAATAACAATTATATTAATGATAGAGTGAGTTATTAAAAATTACTTTAATAGCCACTATATTTGTGATGATAATTACGGTTATGACTAACTATGATTACAGCAGCCATTGTAATCACAATAAAAGCTCAGGGATGGCTTAATGGTAATTACTCTATCGTAAAGAGATTAGGATATAGAACTATAAGTAGACAGTTCTGATTGTAAAGCAAAGAGTAGTTGGGAATATTGGTCACTAGGAATTAACCTTTGTGAAATCAAAGAAAATTTTTGATAAAACCAGTGTTGGTTCAGATTCTATGAACTTTCCCAGAAAAAGAAAATAGTTATCATTCTTAATATGAGATGCCTTAACTTGAAATTAATTTGAAATTTAGGGAGTAGGCTGATGTGGTCGTGGGGTCTTCATTAACTCCAGATGCACAGTCCCAGCATGAAGCGTCTTAATGAAAGAACTTGGTGAACTGTCAGGAGCATGTGGACTTCCTAACGGTATGTCTACAGAGAAGATATCTGGAATATTCTCTTGTTTCCCTAGTCCTTCATACAGCACAAGTCTTCCCGTCAGTCAGCACAATGTGTTACATGTATGTGCCTGACAATGAAGTTTGGACATTCATGCTTCTGGTAAAAGTCAGTCTACCCTTAAGTCTACTGCGCTTTCTGTCCCATGGCCAAGTTCATGAACAACACAATAAAGCCAATGATTTGGAGTTAGTTCACTTTCAGGCAAACAAGGTAGGAGGAAGCAAGCTGAGCCAGTATGGTCCTTATGGGAAGAAGAAAATGTCAAGTACCACATTTTATAATAAACACATGATACACTCATTTTCACGCATATCTGCTACAGATGGAAATCTCATTTAATGATGGCTGTGGTGGACCCTGCCAAGGGTTTGTCAATATCAAGAGTATATCAATATGTGGATGGCCTCACTAACACAGCGGCTCCATACAGTTCCCCAGTAACACTATCATAGATGGTTTCTACGGAAATATTTGATGATGACGATGATACCAAGCCTCTCTCTTCGAACCAATACACAGTGTTATAGAACCATAATGAAAACGTTGCATAATGAGAACTTCCAAAGGGGTTAAGAATAAAGCAAGTCTTACCAGTGAGGAAAGACCTGGGGTAGAAGAGAAAGAAAGAAGGGAAGATTTTCGCTGTATGGTTTCAAAGGTGTGAAGTTCACAATTCTCACTTACATTATGAGTGATGTATATTAGAAACCTGGAAATGATTCCCAACCTGGAATAGACACACAGCCAAGGATTTCAAACTGAGGCTTTGTTGGCTCTCCACACTGAGGCTTGCAGGGCCTCAGAGGCCATCTGACCAGCAGAGGATGCTATTCTCCCATGCACCACTGAGGCCTGGCCTGCCCCCCCCCCACACACACACACACCCCAGAGCCCCTGCAGACAGTCCATAAGGACTTGACCATCCTGGGAGGCTCTTTCCCTGCTGAACTTCATTTAAATGTTTTAGTGAGGACTCCCATGTGGACCGTTTTCTAAGAGAGTAAGAACATTGGGCTGAAGTGTCAATGAGTGATATGCTTCTCCCAAAAATCTGAATAGGATAAATAAAAATACACAAGAAGAATGAGTTGAAAGATGAAGGGGTTTTGAGGAAGGAAGATATGGGGACAATGGGTGGCAGGAGGAGATTATGATATGTACGAAGGTTGTCAATAAAAAGGTTTTTAAAGTGAAAAATAATAGGACTAGGAGACACCATTTCATCTTCTGGGATCCCATGGCATGTGAAAAATTTGCATTTCAGAGAAGGAAGGATGCTCTTAGAGTTGACCAGAATCCTATCCCTGAGAGAAAATTAAATCAATTTACGATTCATATACTTTAGAACAAATAAAAACAACAAATTATAGCATAATATATAATCATAATGATTTAGTAAAATAATCTTAAAATTTGAAGAGAGAGAATTTATCTGCAAGGGAAACTTTTAAAAGGAAGATTCAAGTTGGAGCCCCCAAACGGAGTGAGTTACAAAGGGAAAGAAGAAAAGACGTGTAAAATCAAACAAGGTGAAATAAGCCAGGAGCCTTTCCTTTCTCAGGACAGAGCATGAAGCGCGCTCCACGGACACAGACGACCTGAGAGATGAGACACAAAGCTGAAGACCCTCAGGCCCTGACTCCTGGTTCCAGACTTTTTGGAGTCATTGGAACTCTATGTAAAGGAGAAGGTAATAATTCAAGCACGGAGGTACACATGAGCAATAGCCCTGCAAGAAGAAAGCCAGCCAGAGCTACAGAAGGACATCCTGCTTCAAAAACAATTTTTTTGGAAGAAGAAGAAAGTAATAAATGTCACGAGGAAGCAGGTATAAAGTATTACAAACGACAAGAAGAGGTGGGTTATCACCTTGTGTTGATGGATGAATCAAAGAAGATTTCATAAAGGAACAGGTTTTCAGCTGGACCATTACAGGATGAGTGGGATGTCAATAAGAGGATTTGGACATTCCTTATAAACAGAGAAATGACGTGAGGACAGGTTCAGAGCTGGGAACATGATTTGTTTTCTACTGTGAGTGTCTGAGGCCGGAAGAGAGAGATTAAAGAGGGCTGAGAGGCTCTCAGAAACCAAATCCTGAAGCTGAAGACAGGCTCAGGAGTAGGAGCTTAATTTTTTAGGCGGAGGTTCTTAATTTAACTTCGCACATAATTTTCAAGGGGTCAGGAAAACTCCCTATGCATTTCTATGATGGCATAGTTTTTGTTTTTTTTTTTCCCCTGGGAAGAAAGCCATTAACTTTCATCAGATTTCTTGGTCTGTTACTTCATTGCACATAGAAGAGTCCTCTGATCAGCCCACTCAAAACTCCTCTTTCCTTAGATGCCACCCCCAACACACACACACACACACACACACACACACACACACACACACACACACTCACTTGTGACCTCTAGTGACAATAGTCACAGTTGAATGAAGCAGGGTAGCAACTAGCTCAAGTCTCTTCACTTAGAACCTGAGGTGTGTGCAGAGTATTTATGCCCAAGAGAATATTTATTGATGGGTATAGAAATTCTATTTCCAACACTACCAGGACAGTGATGAAGTACTGAAATGTTTGTACAAGGACATGACATTATGTAAAGGTTATTTCGAAGACACCGGTTATCTTTAATTCCTTTTTCACTACCTTCAATTCTCAGCAGCAAATAAGCACTCTTATTTACCCATTTTTTTCTGCATAAGCTGTCATAAAATTATCCCGAATGCAGCTAGCCTCACTTGGGTCCTTGATCACTGAAACGAGCATCTAAACCATCTCCCCTATGGTCAGGATCCATTCCCCTGACTGCTGACAAGCGCCTTGGATCAAAAGTCACAGACAAAGCACCTCATGCGAACAGATCTAGCAGTCCAGTCCCATATTTAAAGCTCTTTGGAGCTTTGGATGTGATCTACATTTCAACATTATCTTCCACAGACAACCAAACACCACCAGATTCAGTCACCCGATTCAGGTCGGATGGATCAGACCGTAACCTCAGGGCTCTACACAAATCCCCATGTATATGGCAGTTAATTTTTAAAATATATTTTATTTACTTGCAAGTAGAGAGAAACAGAGAGGAAAGAAAGAGAGACAAGGGAGAGACAATGGGTGTGTCAGGGCCTCTAGCCACTGCAAACTCCAGATGCATGCGCCACTTTGTACATCTAGCTTTATGTGGATACTAGAGAATCGAATCTGGGTCCTTAGGCTTTGCAGACAAGTGCCTTAACTGCTGTACCATCTCTCCAGATCTCCCATGTATATGGAAATGTCATTGATCTTCTTAATCTGGTCATTCACCATAGATGTCATCTATATTGCCCTTCCTGGGTCCATCCATGTGAAGTCATCAGCTTCACTCTATATTCTTGTAGTGGGGAATTACAACTTGACCACATTGTAGATATTTGTATAACTGTGCCTCTCCTTACTCTTATTTATTTTTGAATTTAGGATCTGAATATAGACATGTGATAAATGTGAATGTTGTGTTGAAGGAAGCATTGGTGGATAAAGATGATGAGGTGATGGAGAACATATATATATATGTATGTATGTATGTATGTATGTATGTATGTATGTTCAGGGGCTAGCAGATGGTTCTTGGAGTGAGAAACTGACTTCAATCCCCACCAGGTTCAAAGTTGGGCTTGGTCACACAGGCCTCTAACACTAGTGAAGAGGAGGGCTGAACGAGGAAGATTCCCGGGGCCCATGGGCATCTGCCTAACTAAAAATGACACAATCTGTGGCTTCAGTGAAAACCCTATTTTCAGTGGGTATACAGTGGAAGAGTGACAGAGGGCACCCAACATTCTCCTGTGAACTCTGCACACATGTCACACGTGTGCATGAGACATGTACATCTGCACACACACACACCCCAAAAACTAATTTTTTAAAAAATCATTAAAAACATCTGATAAAGTAATGTGGCTAATCCCAAAGCAGGAATGGCTTGGTCTCAAGCATCCAAGTCTGGGGAGAACTCAAACTGATGCTCAAGGGTGACAAAGGTTTTTTGCGCTCAGTGATGGGGCAATTCACTGGTAATATGGCCAAGAGCAGCTGGAGAAGTGAGAACACGCGTCTGTGAGGAGGCAGGCAAGAAGCAGAAGCAACCCATCCAGTGAGGTGAGGAGAGCAAGCAGATGGCCCTAGAGAAGCAGGCAGGACAGGAAGGAGTCAGCAGAGTCAAGGAAGAGAGGCACTTCCTCCTGGAAATAGAGAATGGGTATGGATTTAACAATTACTTTGTAGGAAAAATGAGGTTTATTAAATCCAAGAAAGGATTAAATAGAAAGAACAGGTCCCAGGTGTAATCAATTACCACTCAGTGGTACGAAGAATATTTCCACTGCCTTTATTAGGAATTTTCACCCAAGCAAAATTCATACAGTACAGAGTCAAGACAAAGGGAGAAGAACTATAATTTTATAAAAGGAACATGGGGACAGAAAGCAGCAAAGATCCCTTGAATTCTGTCTGTTTCACGTCAAGGGCACCCATATAATCACATTTAGTTACACATGGGTAAGCCATGGAAACAGCTGGGTGGATCTTAATTTAATTTAACTAATTGATTTATTGGTTTCATTAATTGCTGTCAAAGGATACAAATACTGTCCCCAAGGGCCACAGTTTAGTTGGTCATCACTACAGCTTCTAGAAAGGTAATTGGATTTCTTAGTTTAGCCCTTGAGGTGAACTATCAAAGAACAAGTAAGATTCAGCAATATAGTGCCACAGAAATAAAGACAGAGAACTACCTATTGATACAAACAGTGTTTGCTGACTTCTCATTTTCCTCCATGACAAGGTCTTTTTCCATTAGTCTTTTCTAATTCCTTTTTATCACAGCAAATTACTTTCCTTTCATCCCCAAGGACTCTCTCTACTACCCTTCTCTTTAGGTTTCATCTTTCAGTTTTAACTTTGACTTTTCCTCTAGTTATCACTGGTATATATAACCAAATATCCTTTATACATCAACAGAATAAAGACCAATTAGAAATTAATCGATTAATACCTCAGACTTACAACATGACTTATTTTTGTCCTGTTAAGTTTCAGTCTTTGGAAATAATACTGAAGCCCAGAACCTTGAATTACAGCTGTTTCTCTGTCGGTTTTAAACAAAATCAATAGCTACTCAATATTACAATGAAAATATATTGGAAAAAAAAGAAAAACAATTACAAATCCCAGAATTTTCACTTTAGAACCTTTGTTTTTAAGACTGCACTTCAATGAAAAAGAGTTATAAATAAAACTTTTAAGGAGTGTTTATTCAGTAATACATCAAGACACACTTTTGATCATGAAACAAAATCTTTTCTTTCCTCCCTTCCTCCCTTCTATTCCTTCCCTAGTTTGACACCTTGTAGATTCTAAAGGACCTAAACCACCTCTGTCAGATCAGTAGCTGATATACCATTGAAAGCATCTGCATCTCCAGTTGGGAAACATTGCCTGGAGGCACTTCTCAAATACCTGATAGGCTGGGCATTTTCAAGATGCTCCAGTCAGACATCATTCACACAAATGGAAACAACCAGTAAAAGTGAGGAGATGGATATTAATGTGACCTTACACGTCTGCAAAGGCCAAGAGATCTCTGGGAAATTCAGAAGTTATACCCTTCAATTTCAATGGCATTATGAAATAGAGTATGTTACAATGTATTCTCTCATTTTGCATATCCCCTGTATGATTAATATATGTGCCCCCTGCAAAATGCATACTTCCTTTTAAGTATTTAAATTTTGACCCCAGAATTAATTTAGACCAAATTTCTTCTAAGCTCATGCAGAACAATGATCTTATAGTGGCAAGATGAATGCAGCAATGGGTATTGTGACTGGGGAGTAAAAATCTCGCATTCACAAAAGCAACCTCACTGCTCCGTGTCACCTCACAGAGCAGAAGAGAGATTTCACAGGAAAAACTGGTGTGCAAGGGACGCTAGAGCCAGAAACAAGCACAGTCTATTTAAATCTCTAGTTCTCAGAGCTCCTGTTTACTGTGTTCAACACTGCCTCCCATGGCATTTTCCACTTGAGTAATTTCATTACAAGCACACTCTGGTGCCACTGTTATTAAACCATATTGTTGTTATAATCGTAGGGAGCTACTAAAATACTAGCGTTAAATCTCTAGAAAATAATAATAATGCTCTAACTGCTTCTAAAATATAGTTTGCCTACTGTGTTGACATTCACACTGAATTACAGAGAAATTTTGCATTCTACAATATCTTGAGACCCTTAATACGCTTCAAGATATTATAACTGTAATTTTTACAATATATAATTTATTAAGGCCTGTAATAGACTTCCAGATTTCATGAGTGATTTGGTTCTGACAGCACGTGTGCAGATATAAAAACAGCAAATGTAGATATGTCTTACATAACAAGACAAATGTTCTCAATGTGCTTAACTCTAGGTTAGAGAGAATCTCTGAAAACTACAGCCACATTGTCCAGCCAATGAATTCCTACATAAATGTCCTTTTTCTAGAGAACTTGTAAGGCAACAAGGCAATAATATTTTGTGGAAGTATCAGTATAGTACAGAGAGTCAGTTGTCTTTGGGGGTCACCTAGAATCTCTGGGTCCTTTTGATCATAAATATGAAACTTTGCTCATAGGTTCTTAGAATTGGATGGGCTCTCAGAAATAAATCACCTTTTACAGCTAGACCTGCTTTTAGGCCCAAAATAGATCCGGGTCTCCTCTCCTCCTGCACTGCTTACTCTTCTGGTTCTTTCTGCTCAAATTCAGAGCTGTAGCAATAGTTCAGTGCCTACACCATGATGCTTCCAGGCTTCGCTTAATGTTTCTTCAAGGGAAAGGTAGTCTTTCTGTGGTGTAAGTTTTTAGTTCATGTGATGAGGAGAGACACTGGAATAAAGCAGGAGAAACCAAGGCTACACTCAATCACTAGGCCATAGCTTGTCCTGGAAATGGGGCCTGACCAAACTGGTAGTGGATGGGGGATCAGTTAATAATCTCAAACCACAAATTGTCCCTGAAATGGAGATTCTAATTTGTTCTCATCTTTCAAACCCCAGTTTAAATACCTCATCTTCTTGATAACCAATATGAATAATTAATATTATTTCCCTGTGTCCCAGGCTGTCTGCATAAATCGCCATTGTAGTGAAGGGTCTGTCTTCCAGTGAGCTGATGTAGTTTGTGGAAGGAAGTGGCTCTATCTTATCATGTTTATATTTTCGTGTCTGAAACAGAATAGCTGTTTAACAAATGTCTGAATGAAGGAGATGTCACAGAAAAATACGAAGAAGATAGTATACTATTTTTTTGAACATCAAGGAGCATCAGAAAAGAATGTAAACATATATGAAATCTTATCTCCTCCTTTTATGCCTACAAAAAGTCTATGAATATAGTCAAAAAATTCTAACCAGTGTGACCAATTTGTTTCTGAGAATGAAGCAAGTTTAGATTGCATCTGACCCTCTGATAACTCTGGACAATGTTATTTAAATTGCTTATTGTTATTTTTTTGATAATAGTGCCACACCTTCCCCCAATCATGTTAACCAATTATATACCTGCTATACAGACATAAATTATAGCAAAGTGGCAGAATTTTCTTTTGTAAAAACTCCATCCATTTGGAAAATTATCATTGCAAGTCCTTTCAATAATGTCATTTTGAAAGTAGGTTGACTTTAGAGCCCTGTCTGTGGTAGTTCACTGCCTTTTCTCTCCCTCCACCATTTGTTCTGTAGTCTTCACAAAAGAACACTAGAGGGATCAGCCTCATAGTTTTCAGAGGCCTTTGTGTCTGCCAAACTGAGCACAATTAAGGCTCTTCCAGAAGGAAAGAATAATACTCACAATTGGGCATTACCACCCAGAACCACAGAGAAAAGCTGCAAATATAACCAAAATGGCTTTCTCAGCCTTTTTAACCCGGAAACTTACGTGGCATTTTCTATGGCAAGAGGCAGCTTTGGGGGAAATTACCTTTAAAAAACTGATTAGAGGTCTGTCAGAGCTTTGAAAGCAACCACAACCCCAGGAGGGATTGAAGAAATAAATAAGCAGACTTGTTGCTTAATGATGTTCCTTTTATTTTTTTTTTTTACTTCCAAGGGATAAAAATCAAGTAAATGTCATTTTTTTTTAACCATCTGGTAAACACATTCAGATTTCAGACTAAATTCCCCCAACAGGATTAAGGCTGATGGTGAGAAAGTAAAATAAAAACATGCACTCCTTTTCAAAATAGGATGAAAAAAATAATTCAGTCATCCTTAGTCTGGACATTTTCCATTTCATTTTGCTTAAACTGTGGGCATAAAAGCAGGCCAAAAAAAAAATCAGTGAAACAGTGTAATATTGGTGTTTATAGACAGATAAAGGGGAACTAATCAAGCCCATGACCCGTCTGTCAGAACTAACAAGGTAAGTGAATCAGATAAAATTAATGAAGAGAAAAGAAAAAAAAAAAACTCCTCTCTTGTCTAGTGTCAGACAACATTGCGGCTTTAACATGTGGATTCCACATCGACCTTTGGGCTTCCAAGCTTATTTGCTTAGTGAATTTCCTCGCTTTCGCTGCTCCTCACATCCCTCTGGTCCCACCGGTCTGTCCTAATTAAAATAAAAGCCATGTTGCTCTAATAACTTGATCATACCATTTCTCGTCTCAAAACCTCACAGCAGCTTTTAATTGCCACTAAAACCTGGAATTCAACTTAAGATCAACAATGAGGCTGGCTCTAGGTTCTGAGTCTCTGACCCAGCTGCTGGCCTCCAGCTCTCTCTGCACATCCAGGGCTGTCACTCCAGGCAGTCAATCCGCTTGACTCCCATCACATCCTGACATGATTCCTCCCTTCCTTGATCATACCTTTCACTTCTTCAATAAACAGCCAGAATACAGCTGCAATGGCAGGTTTTCCTTGGCCATGCTAGGTTGTTGTTTATAGGCTCTGATGGACATTGTATCTTGCTTTATTTCCTCTGAAATCATAAACAACATTCTTGTTTTTTTTTTTTTATTTCTCAGTAAGCCCACAGCACAACTCTGGGGATTCTCTGAAAGTAGTTGACTGTTTCATAGGAGGAGATCTGATGCTTCAAAGCCATCGACTCTTTCATTGGAGGCCATCTGATGGCAAGCTCAGGTTTTGCTTTGTTTTTGTCTTTTGACTTTTTTTTTGCTTTTTTGTCTTTAGGAGGCAAGAGTGATGATGTAGGTAGATGCACAAATCTCAGGAAAACCAGTGGGATTTCTTTAGGCCACCCCCCTTTATTCCTTATTTTCCTCCCCTGTAAAAAAAATGAGAAGGAACCCTGGCTTTCCTCTGAGATGGAACTTTCCAGCAATGTTCCTCCATAAAAGGGTTGGGACTTGTTGCAGAGCCAGGGTCTCTGCCTCCTACTGTTTAGGCTGGGAGGTGGAAGGATTTTTTTTTTTTAACTTTAAGACAACGTGGAAGGATCTGGAATGGTGCCTGCAGTCCCAGCCACACTAAGAATTACTCAATGTTTCAGGGCCCTGAGCCAGCAGCCACCTCCCAACCTCCTCTGCCACGTTAACTTCAAATTCATGTGGGGGACTATTGGTTCAGAACAGCCAGAGGGATGGAAGGGGGGTCTAAACCTCCCTGAGAGCTACAGTAATTCCCACAAAATGCACCCCACCCTCTCATTTGTACTCCCTACGCCTGCAGGACTGCAGAAAGGGAGAATGGATGTCACATGTCACCCTCATCCATCCTCAAAACGAAAGAAGCAGGGCTGCTCGGTGTACGTGGACTTGTCAGCCTCCAAAGGGAGGCTTTAGTAGATTTCCTCCAGAGATAGGTAGACACCCACCTTTTCATCACCCCACCTAGTGGAGCCACCTATTGCGAATTCCCTCCAAAGAAGAGTCTACAAAGGACAAGGATTAATCTGATTTTCCAGAATGATTCCCATATTTCATAGTTTTCATTTTTTAAAGGCATGTTTGTCCCACCTGCTCTACTTATAGATGCCCACGTGGTGGGTTCTCCTTAGCCCCCCAGCTGAAGATCTGAGACCAAACACTCATCAGTGAGCTCGGGTTTCCAAAGAGATGATGAGGTTTCACAGGGTCTCTTCACATCACTCTACTGACTCCTAAAAAGAGCTAACCAGGGGGCTGGAGTGATGGCTCAGTGGTTAAGGCACTTGCCTGCAAGGCCTACTGATCTGGGTTCGAATCCCCAGCACCCATGTTAAGCCAGATGCACAAAGTAACCCTTGTCTGGAATTTATTTGCAGTGGCTAAAGGCCCTGGCATGCCCATTCTCTCTCTTTCTCTATCTCTCCCCATCTTCTTGGCTCTCAGACTTGCAAATTTTACATGGAACCTTAGGAAAATCCTCTAGAATTTGGGAGAGAACTGATATTCTGCCTAGCCCATCCCATCTGAGATGAGTAATAGTGGCTGAATTTGGGAATTTAAACCACGTGCCAAGTTGTTTTTTTTTTTTTTTTTTTTGAGGTAGGGTCTCAATCTAGCCCAGCTGATCTGGAATTCACTATGTAGTCTCAGGGTGGCCTCAAATGCACTGGGATCCTCCTATC
The DNA here is from genome assembly GCA_004024765.1 of Zapus hudsonius. Classification (NCBI taxonomy): domain Eukaryota; kingdom Metazoa; phylum Chordata; class Mammalia; order Rodentia; family Dipodidae; genus Zapus; species Zapus hudsonius. Next base: position 13,801 of record PVHP010036996.1, read on the forward strand.
TCTGTGTCCCAATTGCTGGATTTAAAGGCACAGCATACAAATTTTTAATTCAAACTTTTCTCTTTTTGATCAACTGTAATTATCCTAGAGCCATCTAACTGGTATGAAGTATTAAAATAATTTTTTTAAAAACTTGTGCACAAGTTTTTTTAGTCTGTACACTATCAAATTATTGCTAATACCATCTTTTTAAAATCCAAAATCACAAATTGAAGAATTTCAACCATTCTCAACACATCCTGACCTCATATATCCTCATGAAAGAGATTTTTAATTTCCTACATTAAAAAAATCAATTTGGGTATTTTTCTTCATCAAAGAAATCAGGAGCAAATAAACATTAACAGAGTCACACTGCCTGCTCTTTACATTTTTATTGGTATCAAGCTGGCTGCAGTCACAGTGCCAGAACATCATTTTGTCTTTGGTAGTGTGTGGTCATATTGCTTTTCTGAAGAGTTTGGGAAGATTGAAGCTGAAAGCATTGTGAACTATAGATAACCCATATTCTAGAGAACAGTTGTTACATGATTATTTTTCTCACAATTATTCTACCAAAAATACAGATTTATTTGGAAAGGCGCAGAACAATGAAATAAATACAGTGCTGATTTCTAAGGCAAATGTCATGTCATTTCTCGATGAGTCAACCTTGCCAAAGACAATGATAAATCAACCAGATAATTTCTGCATGTCAAAGACTTTTAAAGGTGATAGCTAGGAAATTGAAGTACACATCAAAGTTTTTCAAATAAAAATGTTAAATAGAAGTGACATCTTTATACATATCTAAAACCTGTCAAGTACAGGGGAAAATAATCTGCCCTACCCCCACCCATTAACTGAACAGATATGACAGAAGTAACTGGCATCTTTCCACCTCTCTAGAGTGGCCATAGAGTACCCTGGTGGCATTACAGCTCTGGCTGTGTAGGAGTATCTCTGAGTTCTGGCTTCTTCAGCACTAACTGTGTCAGAGCTGATGTCCAAACGGGGGGGGGGGCGGGTGTGAACATGCCATGTCCAAGATGCTGGAGGATGTCAAGAGCAAAAGGCATTTTGGGATCTGTCAAGGCACTAGGCCAACAGAGTAGCTTAGAGGTCAGCAAAGAGCCAGGAGGGCCCACACACACTCCCAGGTGGTGCTTTCTGAATACCATGCCCTGAAACACAACTCCCTCTGCAGCCAGCTAGCTGGGTCTTTTTTGACTTTTAAAGTGGGTGTTCAAACTAATGACAACACCTGTGTGTGTGTGTTTTTTAAACCAACTGTTAAAACCCGAGACCCCCAGGTTGCATGTACATGACATACTTTGAGGAGAGATTGATGAGACCTGTTGTTAATTTTTGAAGTGAGTGGGCTGAGAATTAAGGAGGAGGAAAAAATCGTGACATGAAAATGATTTTTCCTCCCCCTATGGATCAGAACTTTAATCACACAATAAATAGTCTTATTCTTCATGTGGAAGATGCATGTGACCTTCAGTTCACAAGGACTTATAAAATCTAAACTGTATTTCTCTGTTCCCATAGGTGGAGATTTTTGAGTAACTTTTTCCTTCTCCCTGGAGTTTATGATTTACCATAAACAAAACATAAACAAAAAAAGCACAGATGGTAGGGACAGAGGAGGAGAGTTCCTGATGCATCTTTCCTGCTCTTCAGCAGAATGTAAGTACTGTGCCTTTAAGGCACTGGGGGCTCCCTAGCTCCTTGGGGTTGAACTCTGTCCTTCCAGGGCAGTGAGTCAGACAGAGCAGCTCACAAGAATGGAATCTATTCTGTGAAAGCCCTGCAACCCTTCACTGTGTAAAGATATCAGAGGACCCAGGGGGGAGTACGTCCCTGCCCCCAACCTCAGAGCACACTTTTCTTTCACAGACAGGGCCAGAATGCTCTGAAAACCTTGAAAATTAAAAGCATAATTCATGACAGAAGGAAAACTTGCCCTTGGCCTCATCATCTTAGACCACCTGGGAGAAACAGGGTGGGGCTAATGCTGAATTCAAGCCTGAGGAAGGAAAATGCTACCAGTCCTTCCACAGCACCTGCACACCTCTCCTCCCCATCCTTTCCTTCACCTCCCCTCTCCTCCTTCCCTTCTTTTCTCTAACTCCCCCCCATACACACAGTAAGAATTGGGGTGAACAAAACATTTCAAAACAAGAGTCAGAAGGGAAAGTGTTTAAAGAATTACGACTCTCCCTCTAAAATGACAACCTGTGTCAGGGTGATCGAGGCAGACACTGAGGATACTCAAAACATACTGAATCAGAGCTCAACACTATAGCAGACTTAAAACACACCCACCATGGCCCAGAGTATTTTGCAGAAGAGGAGACCAAAATTAAGATTGTAAGAGCCAAAGTGGGTGGGGATATCCAAAGGCATTACTCCCTCCCCCACAATGACAATTCATATCACACAAGCCCATGGGGCACACCAGCAATCCCACTAAGGAGGGCCCTCAGTGGAATGGGGGTAGGGAGGAGGGAAAGGGAGGTACCAACGCATGACTTCTTCATCAAAAATTTCTACTTAAAAAAAAAAGTGAGAAGGGAAGAATGGAGAGGAGAGAAGCAGAAAGAACAAATAAAACAAAGTTCCTTCTCCCTCCCTCCGACATATCCAGATATTTTTGGCAATTTATAACTTTACCAACATTCCCAAGGCCAAGTTTGTAAAATATATATATATATATATATATATATATATATATATATATATATATATATATATACAAAAGGCCAATAAAGCTCATTGTGAACATTAGAAACTTTTAAGATAATAGCAAAAGCAGCAGGAACATAACTCTCAAACTAGATCATGGAGGAGGAAGGGGTGGGAGGAAAAAGACAGTAGAGGAGAGAAAGAAGAGGAGCCCTTTGTGTCCATGAGTGCCCTTAAAGACAACTTTTAACCAGTGAGGCTCTATCTCTTCTCCCTGTCCTTCTGAACTTGGAGTCAGCGGAATCTACCTATTTGCTACTTCCTGTCCTGAAATGAGTCTATTCTTATCCCCTGTCCTCTGTGCATTTCAAGGCTACTTTTTCTTCAAAGGCTAGCTAGCGCACCACCATCAGAGTCCTTCCCAAAGCATCTTCTTATGTAGATGTTAAGTGGACAGCCTCCATTGAGTCTGCAGGTATGTCTGTATGACCTCCATAAATGTTATATCCTGTATCCTTTTCATTATCATATCTGCCAACTATATCATATCTTCCATGTTTTAAAAAGACAATAATTTCTTAATATCTAACCAAAATAACTAAGGTGAAAACCACTAGTTATTTAAAAAAAACATTTTTTCTTAATCATCTGCTCACATCAATTAGTAGAAGTTTCTTCAGTGCACATAGGTAAACATCACAGTACAAACAAGGCAAGATATCAAGTCTGGGACAGACAGATCTGTCAAAGACAAGGAACAACTTGAATAATCGGATCAAGCCAGGTTCCCAGAAATTCTCATCCCCTTTGGTCTCCAGACCATCATCTTGCAACTGTGGTGACGTGCTTCAGAAAATTAAATTGACCAAGTGTGTCTGTTCATCTGATTTGGTCTGCCTAATCAATATAAAATGGGTTTACTACAAAGATCCAAAATGTTCTTGTCCATTCCTCTAAAAATCTTAGAACTTA
>PVHP010036997.1:0-17627 GCA_004024765.1 Zapus hudsonius
TTATTCATTTTCAATGAGAGAGAGAGAGAGAGAGAGAGAGAGAGAGAGAGAGAGAGAGAGAGAGAGAGAGAGACCAGGGCCACCACCTTGTGGGTCTGGCTTATGTGGGTACTGGGGAATTGAACCCAGGACCTTAGGCACTGGAGACAAGTGCCTTAACTGCTGAGCCATCTCTCCAGCCCTGATCCTAATCATTTCTTTTTGCCTTGAGCTCCTAGGGTTGGATTGTTTTCTCTTTTTTTTTCCAATGCCTTTAGGTTGGTGGTTAGGTGATTTATTTGTGATCTCTGTCTTTGTTATGAAGGCATTTAGCTCTATATATTTTCACTTTAGGACTGCCTTCATAGCGTCCCACAGGTTTGGGTATATTTTGTTTTCATTATCATTTGCTTCTAGGAAATTTTCAATTTCCCTTTTAATTTCTTGAATGACCCATTCATTGTTTAAAAGGATATTTTTTCAGTCATCAATAGTTAGTGTAGTTTCTGCTGCTCCTCCCATTGTTAATTTCTAGCTTTAATGCATTGTGGTCTGATATGATACAGGGGGCTACATCAATCTTCCTGAATTTGTTGAGGGATGTTTCATGACCTAATATGTGGTCAATTTTGGAGAAAAGGTTCCATGAGCTGCTGAGAAGAATCCAGGTTCTGTATCCTTGGGATGGAATGCTCTGTATAGATCTGTCAGATCTAGCTGGTCTATGGTGTTGTAAAGCTCCATTATTTCCTGTGACCTTTTGTTTGGATGATCTGTCTAGATATGATAGTGGTATATTAAAGTCTCTTACTATGATGGAATTAGAGTCTATTTCTGTTTTTTTATGAGTACCTGAATTTGGTGCACACATATTTATGATAGTAATATCCTCTTGTTGGATCATTCCCTTGATGAGTAAGACATGACCATCCTTGTCCTTTTTAATTGATTTTAGTTTAAAGTTTATTTTGTCAGATATTAATATGGCCACACCCATTCAATTTTAATTTCCACATGCCTGGAAAATCATTTTCCAACCTTTTACCCTTAGGAGATTACTGTCTTTAGAGATAAGGTGCATTTCTTGAAGGCAAGAGATGGAAAGGTCCATTTTTCTGATCCACCCTGCTAGTCTGTGTCTTTTTATAGGAGAGTTAAGTCCATTTATATTCAGAATTATAATTGTGAGGTTTGCTTTAAGCCCTGACATGTTGGAGGGTTTATGGGGGTTGCTGCCTGTACTGTTATTATTAGCACACTGCTTTTGATTACCATGCTTGTTCTCTATTACTCTCCTGAGTTAGATTACTTGTTTCTTCTGTGTGGAATATCTCCCACAGTATCCTCTGTAAGTTTGGCTTTGTGTTCAAATAATTGTAGAACTGGCTTATTTCATGGAACACTTTCAATTTTCCATCTATTATGAGGGATAGCTTTGCCAGGTACAGTAGTCTAGGTTGGAAGCCATACTTCTTTAGGCCTAGAAGAGCATTGTTCCAAGCCCTTCTGGCCTTCAGTGTTTCTAATAAGAAGTTTGAGGTAAGTCTGATGGGATTACCTCTATACACGATGAGTTTTTTTCTCTTGCTGCCTTGAGTACTTTCTCTTTCCTTTCTATATTTGGCCTTTTAATTAAGATATGTCTTGGAGAATTCCTTCTTTGGTCCTGTCTGTTTGGGAGGTCCTGTGGGCACCTTGTATCTGGACTGATCTTTCTCTTGTAAGATAAGGAAATTTTTCTTGAATAATTCTCTTGAAGATATTTTCTATGCCTTTAGTCTGAATTTCTTCTCCCTCTGGAATCCCCATGATTCTGAAGTTTGGTCTCTTTATGGTATCCTATAGATTCCTCATATTTTGTTCACATGATTTCTTGAATTTATTGAAACCTAAGGAATCTTTATTAATTCCTTATGTCTTGTCTTTGAGGTCTGAGAATCTGTCCTTCAGGTTATCAACTCTGGGACTGATGGTTTCAAAGGAGGCTTTAAAAATCTTTGTTTGATTTTTGTTTTCTGCTATATATTTTTTTATTTCATATAAACCCTTTATTTGAAAAGAACTTATTTTTGTTCATAGTCCCCAGTTCTCTGGTGAGTTCCACTTTCCAGTCTAGATTGATTTTAGCTTATGTTTCCTGGAAATCATTTTTAAGTTTGGTTAAGTCCTTATCAAATTTAGTCAGTTGATTGTCTAGCTCTTCCCATAGTTGCTTCACTTACAATTCGCTCAATGTGTTTTTGAAGCCGCTCATATTTCTCTCCATTAAATTCAGTCTGATGTCTATGGTTGTGTTGGTAAGCTTCATCTCATTTTCATCTTTTTAAATAATTTCCATTTCAGCCATTAACTTCTTCATTCTTGCTTTGCAGTTGTGGTCAGGAGTTATTTTATTCTCATTTTGGATTTGTATTTTTGTTATCTCCACTTTGTTCTCACTTTCCTGTTCCATTGTGGGACTAGGGGTCCTGGGCTAAGAAGTACTAGCTTCAGTATCTGTTTTTTTTACATTGTCTTCTGCTCATTTCTATATAAGGGTATAGTTTTCTTGACTTGTGGTCAATCTTGTTGTGTATGTGATGAGTGTTCTGTGTACCAGTGGGTTTGGGATAGCGTTTTAATCCCAGATATATTATTTGCTGAGGTCATGGGTGTGTCAGCAATTCTGGGCTGATGTCTGGTATGTAATATAGTATAGATGTCAGAGATCTCTGTCTGTAGTCTCTGCTGTGTCTTGCTACTGGGACTCAGGGGTGTTCAGGGTTGACCTACTTGCCCCTCTTTCCCCTCTGAATCCCATCTTGTTGGGTTCTAGAGATCCCTCTGTTCCCCCGGGGCAGGTGTCTGACAGAGAACTATTGGTCTCTAGCTAGAATTGGACCGAGGCCCCTTGGGAGTGCTGTCCTGCACACTCCGTCCCTAAGTGTGGGATCACTAGGTTTGAACTTCAACAGAGATCTCTCCTGTCTGGGGTGTTCTTTCCCTGGGCAGGATCAGTTCTTAACCAGACTGGAGACCTCTGTACCTGATTGCTTAGGTTTGGAGCCACCACTCAGGTTCCCCCTCCCCTGACTGGGTTGTAGCATTGGGCACAGACCCAGAGCCCTGACAGACCCAAGAGCCCAGGAGCTACACACCAGCCTGCAGCGGGCAGAACCGGATTCTGACCTTCCCCCCTAGGGGCAGAGTCTCCTTGCTCTCCTAGGCCTGATTCACCATGGGGCTGTGCTCTTCCATCCTTCTTCCCCTCCCTCACTGATATTCTGAACCCCTTACCAGCGCCCTTCACTAGACTTTTAAGAGTGTTGTTTTGACCTCTGGGAAGAAGCTTTCAGTTGCTGCCTTCTCCTCAGGTCCTGTAGCTCACACTGCAGGGTACGACTGGTCAGCCCGCTGTGCTGGTCTCTGGAGGCTCTGGGTGCTGGTCACTGGTTCCCTTAACTCCTGTTTCCAGGGAGGGTTCCCTGACTGGTTGCTGGCATGTCTCCTTTCTGTGTGGAGAGCTCTCCCGCTGCTTTGCTGTGTGTAACTCCTGCGGATTCCTGGCTGTGTTCCCAGCTCTGGTGGGACGCTGCTACAGCTGGAACCATCTAGCTGGGGCAGTGAGTGCAGTCACCCCACTCTCCCCTGAGTCTCTGCTATGGTTAACAATTCCTTGTTTCTGGTGAAAGAATGTATTCTATGGTCTCTCTGTTTCTTTCTCTTCCCTAACTGCTCTAGTGTGCCTATACCTGCACTATCTTAACCTAGAAGTTGTTTATGCATTTTCTAAGTATTTTCTGCTAAAACCCTAAGGTACAAACTGAGCATGCTCAGAAGCATTCTTAATCATTACTTCAATCTCTATGACTTTAAACTGAATATGCTTAGAAATGGAACATCATGGAGTTGGGAAGATTGCTCAGTGGTTAAAGATGCTTGCATGCAAAGCCTACCAGTCTGGGTTCTGTTCTCCAGTACCTATATAAAGGTACACAAAGTGGAGTATTCATCTGGAGATTGGTGTCACCTTCCTGTGAGCTTTTTAATTATTTTATTTTTTATTTCCATTTGTTTTTTTCTTCAGTATCTCTCGTTATTGAGTTTTATTTTCACTTCTTGGTTTGACTTTCTCATTGTAATTAGTTGATAGCTTCTGTTTTCTTTCATTCAGGTATTTTTTACATGTCCTCTATGAATTCATTCACATGTTTATTGAGTTACTTAATTGATTCCCTTTCATTTCAGGTGTTTGTTTATGTTTATTATATATGTCTATCATAATTGTGTTTTGGAATTGTCTGAAGCTTCCCTAAGATGTTCTCATTGGAGGCATCAACTATGGGACGAGGTAATCTTGGTGGGAAAATCTTGCCTTCTTGTTTCATGTGTTGCTTGTTTTGTGTTGGGGTTTGACCATCTGGTGATCATCCTCTTGTCTTGACAATAGTGACTCCATTGGGGTACACAGGGCAAGCTGGGGCAGGATTGCTGCTGTAATTGGCATGCATCTGGACCACAAACTCACTAGGCCTGGTTTTCCTGGCTCCCAGGCAGCTGTCATCTTGGTTGGGGAGAAGTGTGTGCCCATTGTGTGTTCCCCAGTGATTGGACAGGGAGGTGGGAGACCCAATTGTTAAACAGATTACTTCAGGAATTTAGGAGTTTGTGTGGAGTAAGGAAGGCTAAAGATTTACATGGGGAAAGGAGGTTGGAGGCAAAATGATCAGTGGTCTGAGCATGAGTAATCAAACTTCATGCCTCTTCATGGAGCACACATTCATAAAATGGCAGTGTTAGTGTGATCCCAGGCATTCTCAGCCTCTTGTATAAGGCACCTGTTGGACTCCCACACAGGCTCAGATGAACAGTCTGTGGCTTTGATGAAAATGCCTTCAAGTTCTTAAAGTGACCTTCCCAGAGGACTGGCTACAACAGAGTTAGAGGAAGATGACTAATGTGTAGCTCAGTTGCATGACCTCCATGACTAGTGACTTAAAAAAATTTTTTTTTAATAAAAAGATTGTGCTCTCACCCCGACTTCAATTCTGCTGAGGGTCTTCTTTCATTGGGGTTTTGGTATTCATTGTGGGAACCAAGAGGTTTCAGTCAGTCTTGGGGTGAGGGGATATGGTGCCTCAGGTTATTCCCACTCATCCTGAGGCTCTTACAATCTTTATGGCCCCATCTTCCTCAATGCTCCCTGAGCCTTGGCCAGCAAGATAGAAATCTGATTTAGTGTTGCATTCTCTGTAGCCTCTGGATCTCTGTTTTGATGAGGTTTTAGTGACCACAGTGTCTGTTGCCATCTTCCTGGAACTGGTTTTCAGGCTAGCCCTGAGAGAGCAGTATTTTTGTCACTTCTTCCTCTGTAGTGACTTCTTGGGCTAGGCAGACAAGGTGGAGGTGACCCATCTCATGGTAGACTGTTGGCTTTCTGTTCTTGATGTATTGACACATCCTGGTTCTCCTCAGTATTCTCTATCATCTGCCCAGAAGGAGCACACCTAGAAACTGTCACCTCATGACTAGTGATTTTTAAAGTCAACTAAAAGCAAGTAATTAAAAGCAAGTGAAGCTCAAGGGTTTATTGAGGTTTTGCCTCTATTTCAGGTCCAGTCTCAAAACTGAGGAGCACAGCTTCAGGATGGCTGATCTGTCCAGTCATCAGCCTCTTTTATGCCCACCAGGAAGCTGAAGTGCTTCCTTCCGTGTATTATTTCTGCTGACTTATCTACTGAAGATGAGTGCTCACCATACAAAACTCAGGACTAGAGTCCTTGAGGTCTACTTCTTCCTAGAGAAGGATAACTGGTGCTCTCTTTCACAGTAACCTCTGCTCTTCCTTCACTAACTTGATACCAATTTATGATGCTTTTTTTAAAAAAATATTTTATTTATTCATTTTCAAGCAGATAGAGAGAGAGATAGAGAGAGAGAGAGAGAGAGAGAGAGAGAGAGAGAGAGAGAGAGAGAGAGAGAGCACCAGGGCTACCACCTTATGGGTCTGGCTTATGTGGGTCCTGGGGAATTGAACTGGGGGCCTCAGGCACTGGAGCCAAGTGCCTTGACCACTGAACCATCTCTTTATGATGCTTTCACCATAGGTCTTTCACCTTCTAGGTGAACTTCCTAGGGTAGTGAGCTCCTTGGAACTGTATGTATGATGAAAAATACAGACTAAACATGACTTCATAGTACCTTCATCTACCATCTCCCAGTCCTCACACTGCACTTGCAAACAGGAGATTCTCAGTGTGTTTAAACATCTTAACTAAGGAATGCAATAGTATAAAGCAAAGAAATCCAAGAAAAGAACATATAACAACATTTATTTTTGATGGTGTAGTTCATAACTGATTTGGATTTCATTTTAATACATTTTTGTATGATGCATTTTATAGACAAAGAAAGGCCTTTGAAAAGGAAAATCCCACTGAGGAAAGCAGCCTACATTCTGAAGTCACCACTCCTTGCATAAGGTGAGAAAGGTTTGCAAGAAGGTCTTTGGGCTCCAGTCTTCCAGGAAAGAAGGGGACAGATGGCTCTGAGCTGTTTCTGTAGCCCAAAAGCCTTGGGCTCTTAGAGTGTTCAGCTATGGCATGACAGGGAGGTTGACTAACAGAAAATAAGGGGCACTCGAGAGCTAAATCTGTCTCTTTTTAAGAAGCCAAGAGCTAATGAGTTGCTTGATTAATTCCACAGTGTTCGTGGCAGGAGTGCTTAGGTGGTCCCTGACATGGGTGTGTGGGGTGTTTCCTTATAAAGGATGGTAATTTACATTGTAGCTGAAGTCTGTAGGGCACAACACTTTTTTGGTGGTACAGCTGTTCCATAATAAGTAGTGATAATTGTGCTTATTTGATAACTCTGTTATGAAGATTAAATGAGATCATGTATTAAATTCAGTTATGAATTTTTCTCCAGGCCCTGATTTATCACTGGAACTCAATTACTCAAGTAACAAGGAGCAAGCTTGGTGGAATCATTTCATTATAAAAGGAAGACTTCCTAAGATTGGATGGCACTCCAAAAGTATGCTAAATTCAGGTTAGAATCAAGTTTGAAGGCCATTACAGCTGGAGTGTAATTGTTTATACTTTCTTAAATTAGTGGTTCTTCTAGTAGCCTGAAAATATCAGCTTTTTGCATGCCACTCTGTGAAGATCATTAGTGCACTAATTTAGTGAATAAAACACAGATAGAATCCTTTAAAAGTTTCCATGGAGGCAAATGTGTTTCTGGAGTTGAGTGTCATGACCTTGGTTTGGTCACCAAATTTGTGGGTGGATGTCGTGAAATGTCATTTTCAATAGCAGGTTTGTGTTTTTCTAAACTTTAACCCAGAATTGTTTACCACCTCCTCCTTTCAGTGAGGGAGACAGTGACAACGACACTCTGTGCTTGTTTGCTTGCTTTTATGTGTGCATCTGGACAAATTGGGAGCAGAGTGGAAAGCTACACTTCCTTACAGTTTTTGAAGGCGCGCTGTAGATAAACAGCATCTGAATTGTTAAGTCAGTCTTTCCAGGAGAGGAAGAAAAATTGTGAGCAGACAGACAAAGAAAAACAGTGTGATTGAGTCATGTCCTTGCTGCCTTCAGATTCTCATGTGAAAAAGCCTGAGGATAAGGTGGGAGTAGGGAAGGCAGAAGATTTTCAGCTAAATAGCTTTCTGCCTTGAAATCCTTGGCTCATGCTCTTATACCTCCTAGGGCAGCAGTTTCACAAATAAACACCCCATAACAGCAACTATGTTTGTGCACACATTATATCTTGTTAAAATATTTCTAATGTCAAAGTAACACTGAATCTATAACACCCATCCTTGGAGCTTTTATGAGCATCTCTGGTATCTTCATCTTGTCTCATCTGCATCCTTCCTGGGTGTTGATGACCTCAGGCACCTACAGGGAGGACTAGAGGTGAGGACAGGCTGTGTCCTATATAGCTTTACCCACCAGCAACCATTAACTGCCAATAGCTCCTCATGGAGGGCTGGACCTCTGAGACCCTCTCCCAACCAGTGTTAACTGCCAAGTAGTAAGCAACCATCTCATTACTGGTTGTGCACAAGCACTCATTCAAGCCAGATGCCCTGGACACGGTGTCAGTCCTGCACCTGCTGTGAACTCTATTGAAGGGGCCAATAGGTTCATGATTATTTTGTTTTCTCGAAAGCACAAGGGAGGCTGATATCCTGAGCTGCCAGAGGGCACAGGAGCACGTGTTTGGCAATTGATTGGATGACTTTTGTTAATTCCCCAATGACTTGTTGGAGCCCAAGTTGACCTACTTCATCAGTTGATCTGTGAAGCAAAAAGCCAGATCATCCGCTGTCTGAAGAGCAAGAAGGGAGGCCTAGCAGGGGTCTGGTGCTCTAGGAATCTTTACTCCACATACCAAAACCCAGAGATTCTCAGGCCTTACATATAAAATGATGCAATGGGGTTTGTAATACACATATCCTCACATATACGTACATTATCTCTTGATTCCTTATACAACTGAAACAATGAAAAGGCCATATAAAAAGTTTAAGTAATAACAAGAAAATGATCCCCCCCCCTGCCATGTTCGGTATAGTCATAACCATTGTAGGCCTTAATAGACTCATGTCAGCAACAATGTAACTTTACTCAATATTTTCTGTGACTGGTTGAATCCTTGGTTGTGGAATGTGAAAATGGGGTGATAAAATATTGTTACACAGCTGTAATTAAGATTATTATGATCATCATCAAACGAATACCTGGATATCTCCCTGCTGCCTTCACCTGTTAAGGAAACACTCATTATCATTAGTGGTTTCTGGCCTGGTTGTTCCAGTTTTCTTCATATCTTCCAGGTAACCACTCTCCTTAATTTTGTACTGAACATTTTTTGCTTTTCTTTATACCCCAGCTATATCCCTAATCAATATATTATTTTTTCTGCTTTAAAGTTTTATATAAATAGAATCATATTGTAAGTATTCTTCTGCAGCTTGTTTTTGAAAATATTTTCCAAAAATTCATGAATATGACTATAGTTGAGTTTCTTCTTTTTTATTACAGTAAGTTAGTTTTCTAAAGTTCCAGTGAATTTTGTTTAAAGAACTTTTCAGTTGGCCATCTTCATACATGTACATGATATACTTTGATCAAAATCTCCTTCCATCACTCTTTTGTGCCCTCTCCCCATACTCCTTTTACTGAACCCCATGTTCCCTATGACCAGCCCCTCTATTCTTTTGATATTATTTTCCTCTTCAGCACCCATGATGAGTTGATGGGCCCAATAGAGTGCAAGTAATGACAGTTGCTATGAGGTCTTGAATGTAATAGCTACCTTGTGTCTGGAATACAACATTGCAAATCACTTCTTCCTATCCCGCGGATTTTATATTCTTTCTGCTATGTCTTCCACAATGTTCCCTGACCATTTTCAGATATGACAGTGATGTTTCATTTAATGCTGAGTGTTTATCGCTTCTCAGCACTTTGATGAGTTTGGAGTCTCCCCAGTAGCCATTGCCATCTGTGAAAAGAAGCACTGCTCTCTGGGAATAAGCATTTAGCAGATAATTTGATGGATACAACATTAGATAAATAACAGTAGTAGCTTCCCCCCAGGACATATTACCTCCCAAGCCACAGGTTTTCAGTATTGGGCATGAATTGCCTCCCATGGCACAGGCCTTAAATCCAATCCCAGAGCAGATGGTTGCCCTTTATCACACTTAGGTCACTATTGCACCAGTGAGCACAGCTTGTCTGCTGCTGGTTGAGACTATTGTTTTACCTCTCAGCAGGCAATGCATAGCACTTTCCAGCACTATGGTGGTAATCCATCACAAAGGAGGCTTCCAGCTCAGTACCAGCTTGATTTCTCAGTTTCTAGCAACTGACACTTGTGGTGTATTCAGAAATATGGTCTCATATTCTAGTTCTGGTAGGGATCCAAGAACATTAGCAATAACCTTGTATTGTTTTGGGGACCTCCCTGGGCATTCCTGACCAACAACTCATTAGTAAACTTTATACCCCTGGCATTAAAATTTCCCTATAATAACTTATGGCTTAAATTATAATTTTAAATTATTTAACAAAGAAGTAGGTTCCCACATGTCTTATTCATATCATTTTTATTTTGGTTACATCTCTCTTTACACAGTCCTCTCTTCCATTCCTCTTGCCCAATGCCGCCCCCACCCCTGAGTTTTTCACCCCTTGTATTCTTCTGTCCTTCTATGTATATATTTGCTAATCTTTCCCTTTAAGTTCCCTCCTCCCCCTCTATGGCCCCATTCTAGCTTCTGGCCTCTAGTACTGACTCTTACTCAAACTTACATACAAATTTAAAAACCAATGCTAGGACATGCATGTGAGAGACATGTATATTCTAGCATTTTTCATTGCAGCTAAATAAAACTCCATTGTAGCTCAATTCATAATAGCCAAGAATTGGAATCAACCAAAATGCCCTTCCATGGAGGAATGGATAACAAAACTCTGGTATATTTACACCATGGACTTCTATTTAGCTGAAAGGAAAAATGACATATCAAAATTTAGGGAAAAATGGTCTGACTTGGAGCAGATCCTACTAAGCGATCTCTCAAAAGAACAGAGAGCCAAACACTGCATATTCTCCCTCATATATGGCCATTAACCAGGCCAACGATAAACTCTACACAGACTAGTAGAAAGAAATGAGAGGTTATGAATGAGGGGAAGGAATGGGGGAGGGGAATGGCTTAAGTATGAGGCTAAACCAAATTGGGTTCAAAAGCATAAAATCCTCAGATATATAATGTAACCTATTGAGTAAGTAGTGGGCATCATCTGGCAAGAGGGGCCATGAATAATAGGGGAGATTCTAAGCCTGTGAAAAATTGATCAGTCTGACAACCCCTAGTCCTAGTCACCGGTTCCTTTCCTCACTGAGCTGTTGACCAAAGTGACCTATGAGGTCCCAAAAACAAGACAGGATTCTGTCAAGGCTCTTGGATGCCCACACCAGGCCTGAGGCAAAACCCTGTTGCTGAAGAAATCACAGAAAGCCATTGATCAGCATCCAGAGACCCTTCGAGGCTCAGAATGTTATCCAGCCCCCAGATGGTAGTTAGTGTAATGCTGGAAGGCACTGCATAAGCTGCCAGGGGAAGCTGGTCAATGACAGCTGAAGCAAACAGAGACCACTGGCATGAAACACAGCCTGCTGCCATGAGTAGGCTGACCACATCTCCCACTGGAAGAGAACAGTGAACCAAGAAAAGAGCACTTGGCAATGGAAGAGCCGAAGCCTGGGGGAGGCAATCAACAGCTTTTAAATTTGGCCAAATACTCCACTTAGTGAGGGGGAGCCCTTAACTGGAACTTGGGACTTAGGGCGATATGCACTGGGAGCCAGACTCTTGGGCCCCCAATGAGAGGTGCACTATGCGAGCGATTGAAGGAGGCTACAAAAAATAGAATCTAGGTAATTCAGAAATGTATATCAAATGATCAGTTAACCTACACTGATCTCACTCTCCGATAAAGATTCTGTTTGTATCTTTCAGAATGCAGCGAGAGAGCTGTGGCTCATCCAACCCTACCAAGAACTGCAGGCTGATAGCTGACATCCTGACAAGAGATGAGCCAACCCAGACATACCATGGAGGATCCATATGGAACCCCGTAGAGAATGATGGGATGAACAAGTGACCTAGAGCCACAGCCAATCAGTCAACACAGGATAAGCCAGTGAGACAGACACCAATGATTTTCAACACAACCTAAAGCAGAAGTACAGAGACCCCTAAGTTCTCAACAATAGAACAGCCTTAATACCCACAACAACTCAGGGAACTGAGTGGAAGAGGGGACAGAAAGATTGTGAGAGCCTTGGTGGGGGAGAATATCCAGAGACATAGCCCCCCTCAGTAACAACACACTAGGGCCAGCGGAATCAGGCTGACTCCTAGGTTATCCATGGTCCCCAGCCCCAAGGGCTGATCCAGACTGCCCATGGAGAAGGATATCCAGCTGATTGGGGATGGGGAGGAGGGGCATTGGGGAATTGGGGATAACAACTCATTGTTTATCCACTAATGCAACTCACTATGGACAATAAAAAACTCCATTGTATTATATGCACCACATCTTTATGATCCATTTATCAATTGATGGAAAACTATGTTGATTCCATTTCCCAGTTATTACTCAGCAATAAACATAGCTGAGCAGGTATCTCTGTGGTAAAGCAGTACTTAGGGAATATGCTCAAGAGTATAGCTGAGGCACATGATAGATCTGTTTATAACCGATTGAGAAACTTCCATACTGATTTCCATAGTGGCTGCACCAATTTACATTCCAACCACCATTGAATAAGGGTTTCTCATTTCTCTCACCCTCAGCAGCTTTTGTTGTTATTTGATTTTTTAATGATAACCATTCTGACCAGAGTGAGATGGAATCCCAATGTAGTTTTAATTTGCATTTCCTTGATGGCTAAAAATATTTAACATTAAAAATGTTATTGGAATTTGCTCTTTTGAGAACTAGAGAGTTCAATTCTATGGCCCATTTTTGGGTTGTTTGCTTTTTTATTGTTTAGTTTTTTGAGTTCTTTATATATTCTATATATTAATTCTCTGTCAGAAATGTACCTGGCAATTTTTTTCTCTTTTTCTGTAGGCTGTCTTTTGATTCAGTTGACAATTTTTTAATAAACATTTTTATTGGCTTAAAATTATACATATTAGAGACACCCAGATTTCAGTTAGCTGTTTTGTGACAGGATTACACGAGAACACTCCTCCTTTAGGTGGGAGGTGAGTGGGTTAAAGGAGGGTTAGAGAAGGGAGGGTGGGGCAGGCAGGTAGGGCTCTGGTAGCTGAGTGCAGACTCCAACAGCAGAAGGAAGCTGAACCAAGATGCAGCAGCCTGGAAATCTCCTGGACACACTGATCATCAGTACCACCAGAGGGAGATGGAGGGGAGGAAGGACATTCTCTCATCTCTTGCAGTTTACGGGGAAGATTCAGAGCCCGAATAGGTTGGTGAGGCTGGAGTGGAAGCTGTGGGCAGTGGCTGAAAAGAAAGGTGGATTGGTATCTGATGCCTATGGAGAGGATGACTTTACTCGCCTAGAAGGTGATGAAGAAGGTTATGAAGAAGAGGATGAGAACAGCAAACAGTCAGAAGATGATGATTCAGAGACTGAAAAACCTGAGGCTGATGATCCAAAGGAAAATACTGAAGTAGAGAAGCGAGAACCCCAGGAGTTAGTGGAAAGGGTCCGGAACATGTCACCTGATGAAATCAAGATCCCACCAGAACCTCCTGGCAGATGTTCAAATCACTTACAGGATAAGACCCAGAAACTTTATGAGCAAAAAAATCAAGGAAGGAATGGATATGAATTACATTATTCAAAGGAAGAAACAATTTCGGAACCCAAGCATCTAAGAGAAACTGATCCAGTTCTGTGCCATTGATGAGCTGGGCACCAACTACCCAAAGGATCTGTTTGACCCCCATGGCTGGTCTGAAGACTCCTACTATCAAGCATTAGCAAAGGCCCAGAAGATTGAAATGGACAAATTGGAAAAGGCCAAAAAGGAGAGAACCAAAATTGAGTTTGTGACGGGCACCAAGAAAGGCACCACGACCAATGCCACAGCCACCCCCACCGTGACTGCCAGCACGGCTGCTGCAGACGCCCAGAAGAGAAAGAGCAAGTGGGACTCTACCACAGCGCAGCCCACCATTCTCCCCACCACAGCCCCCCTGCCAGCTGTCCTCAACGACCACCATTGTTAGGTCATGTCTGCCGTGGAGACGCCCAGGACTCTGCAGCCTGGTGACTTCTTGGCACTGGGAGGCGCCTCTATATTTCAGAACTCTGTTGTGCCCCAGGAAGAACAATGGGCAACCCAGGTCCTCTTGGCACGGGCAGGGGGGGGGGTTCAGGGGCGGGTCAGACCCCGTTCTTGTCTGCCTCCCGGACCCCAGCCCCTTCTCAAGGAGAGCGGAAGCCTCGGGGACACTCCCACACCGCTTGGAGTTCCCCCCCAGGCCAGACCCCAGAGGGCCGGGCGACTCCCGGCTGCACAGGGAGGGAGCAAGATGGCCGGCAGGCTCCTACAGTGGGGGCGATGAACGGGCAGCTCACGGCTGAGGAAGCCCTGCTCTTGGAGTTTGTTGTGCCAACAAAGGACGCCGACCGACCGTGAAGAGTCCTGCGCTTGTGGTCCTGGACTTGTGGCGGGTCCTGTTGTAGGACCCGAGGAGTCTGAGAGACTCTTCCCCAAGGTCCCGGAAATAAAAAATTAAGTCACACAAAAAAAATTATTTCCCACTGACCTAAACTTTGTGTTTCATGGGAAAAAAAAATAGATGTTCTCAATCAAGAAACATCGACAACAAAAAGGAGTTCATGACACGGATCCGCCCGGGGCGCGCCAGGTGACGCCATCCCTCCGCGACGGCCTCGAGGAGCCCAGAACCGAGCGCCGAGGAAGGCACGATGGTGCTCTCGAGGCGGGCGGAGAGGACTTGGCCATGGACATGGACGAGGACGGGGACAGAGCGTCCCCCAGCTGAAGGAGAAGCGGAGAAGCCGAGGCCGTGACTTTGGCGCCGAGGAGGGTCCCGAGCGCGCAGGCGCGGGGACGACGACCCCGTGGAGCAGGACGGCGCCTCGGCCTCAGCCCCTCGTGGAAGGCTGGATTCTCCTTGTCACCGGTGTCCTCGAGGGGCCACTGAAGAAGACATCTGGACAAGTTCAAGTTCGCGGACTCTGGGGACATAAAGAACGTGCACCTCCACCTGGACTGCGCACAGGGCACCTGAAGGGGTCACTCTAGTTGAGTATGACACCTACCCAGAGGCCCAAGTGGCCATGGAAGGAGCCCTGCTGGGACAGCCAATCAGCCGCACTGGTGTTTTGTTGGGGGTTAGCGAGGGGCCAGAGAAGAGACGGCGCTGACAGGTCCTCTGGGGCCCAAGGGGTCTTTTCAAGATTCCATTGGGCCAGAAGTAGGGCTGCGCTGGAGCTCGTTTTTGTATTTCTTTTGAGTTATGAATAAATGTTTCAGTTTTGTTTTCTAAAAAATTATATGCTAATAGAGGTCCTATAAAAATGTTATTTCTTTTTTCTCATTTTAAACGTTTTTATTGGCTTAAAATTACATAAACACAACAATATGCTCAGTATCATAGGTTATTAGATAAAGCCATTGAATCCATGATGACATTTCCTTTTATGCATTAGTTATTCTCTCTCCCATGACTCTTTTTTCCGCCCCCTCTTCTGCAAATTTCCCTGAGTCATAGTGGGTGAATGTAAAGGTTTCTAAATTTGTGTTTTGGACAATTTTGGCACCCTTGGTGCCTCTCTCCATTGACCTTCCTTAGGTTATTTGCTGGGGGAATAGATGTTTTGCTTGTCATCCCACTTCCTTAGAGTTTGGATCGTTTCCTGCTTGGGTGTCCCCCATCACATCAGGTCCCCTTGGTGGAGTTCGTTGTTGTCCTTGGTTCTTGTTGCCTTCTCAAAGATACAAAGAGAGTCTCCAGCGGAGTGAGATTATTATTGGTCAATTGAGACAAATATTGCTAGGTTGTTGAGTGTTTGGAGGGTTTAGCCTTTCTGAGGACCTATGAATGGTTAGTGAGGACTTCCCCATGGATATGGGGTTCCTGGTCCCCATTCAAGGTTGCCTTGGGTCCCTGTACCAGTTAGTGGTTCCCTGCCTCTGAGTCAGTCTCTTAGCCAATTAGCCAGCTGTTGATTCCCCACCTAGGTTGGGTGCCACTATTGCACAGATGGGCACTTCTTGACTTGCTTATCTGTGTCATATAGCTGTGTGTTCTGCACTCAGGCCATCAGTTGGTGTAACTTGAAGATACCTCCTGCTCTCTCAGGATATCATTGGTCTGGTTCCCCTGGCAGCTGGTGCAACACCTTCTGGCATTACCCAGGCTTCCCTTCTTGTAGCTGATTTTGTTTTTGGATTCAGCAGAGTCTTTCAGTGTTGTGTGATATCAGCCTGTGAAATCTTCAGCAATAGGGTCTTATCTTTTGCCTGAGGTGGGTATTCAAGGGCTGTGACAAAAGTTTGTCTTATTTTAGGGACCATGTGGGTCATTCTGATCAACAGTTCATTGTGGGAGGTAACTACTTACTGGGTTGGGGAGCCAGAGGTCAGCATCCTTTGTACCATGGATAGGTTTCCACTCTCCCCACCTTTGAGGTCCTATCTGCTTCTGGAACTTGTACAGAAGATAGGATTCTATGGAGTCAGATTATAGTTAGTTTAGGTATGTGAACATCTCCCCCCTCTGTTGCTTCCACACCTGCCCCCATTCCCTTTTGTCCCCTTTGCCTTTCACCTGAATCACTAGTTAGGTTTACTTATAGTTCACTTTAACCTGATTAGGGGCCACAGATAAGGGATAATATGCAGTGCTTGTCTCTCTGTTCTTGTCATGGTTTGATCCAGGTGTCCCCCACAAACAAATGAATGTGTTCTGATAGATCGATCCTCAGCTGATGGCAATTTGGGAATTAGAACCTCACTAGAGCTGTGTTGTTGGGGCGGGCTTATGGGGGTTATAAGCCAGCTCCCCGTTGCCAGAGTTTGGCACACCTTCCTGCCGCTGTTTGCAGTGCTGTGGCAGAGGTGATGTCCAGCCCTCTGCTCATGCCATCATTTTCTCTGCCAGAATGGAGTCTCCCCTCGAGTCCGTAAGCAAAATAAACCCATTCCTCCACAAGCCGCTTTGCTTGGGTTCTTTCTGCGCAGAAACTAGAAAGCTGACCGCAACAGTTTTGGTACCAGGAGTGGGGTCATCTGTTGCTGCTGGAACCCTGATCTTGTGGCTTTGGTTTTCTGGAAGTGATCTACAGGAGGAATGTGGAAGGATTTGAACTCCCGGCCTAAGAGATGCCTCGCAGTGTTGTGAGTACAGCGTGATGGTCAGAGTTAAAAGACCTGATGTAATGAGAACTATGGACTGTGAGGTTTGGCTTACGAGGGTGAGAAAGAACTTGGTCAGGACTGTGCCAGAAGCAGTTTGCGTGTGAGGCTTGCTGCATTCTGCCTGGCTGTGTCCTGGAAACCTGTGCAGGGTTGCTTTACGTAAAGATGGACTGGTGTGAGCAGATGGAGATGGCACAGAAAGAGAGATCTTTGGGTCAAAACTGCTGCCCGTTCACCTGCAATTGTTTGAGAGATTACAACCACTGAGATTGGGCCAGCTGGTCTGCATTAGAACAACAGGAAGAATGCAGACTCTTTTAAGTAAGGGGCCTGAATGCTTTGATCCCCCTTGGATTAACAAGTTGGTAGCCCACCTGGTTCTGTGGAGTATGGCAAATGGAAGAAGAGAGGGTCATTGGATTTGCAACACAGTTTTGTTTTTGAAAAATGGCCATCGGTGTGTGAAGCAGGTGTGCTAGGGTGCCTGCATAGAGCCCGATGGAGCCATGAGGATGAACTGTGGGTTGCAATGGAGACCCAAAGAATTCCAGGACTATGGATGGGTGCCAAGGCGAGCTGCCAGCACCGGATGACGTTTTCCCGGACTGTGAGTAGCCAAGCTGGAGGGGCGGAATTGAATCTCCAAGAGACTTGTGTTATTGGTTAGAATCATTGAGCTTGGAGTTAGAGATTGATGGTGCCCTGTTTGTTT
>PVHP010036998.1:0-17660 GCA_004024765.1 Zapus hudsonius
AGCACCTGCTGCCTGTCTCTGTAGACACGTCACAGGGGGAGACCTCCAGGGATGACAGGCCCAAGGATAAGGGACCCAGGTTCCAATGCCACTTAACATACAAGTGTAACTATAGAGAAGGACACTCAAAACAAAAAAGTGTCATCTGACCAAGGACCTTACCCAAGAACCAAAGAGGAAATGTGGGGTGGGGGTCAGGACAGTGGGTGACAGAGGGACGGGCTGCATTCTAGAAGAATGGTGGCAGAAGCATCGGGAGATGGACTCTGGCAGGAGGCCTCGGGTTTCTGCAGGTGAGAGACGAGATGGGGGTCTCAAGGAGTGGGGTGGGGAGAGGGCTGGGAGCTGTGGGCAAGGTAGATCTGTCTATGGAGAGGGGATTGGAAGCTGGAGGTGAGTGTCCATCCTGGAAGCCACAGCCACATGGAGAGTTTTCTAGAAAGAAGGATGGCCCTCAGTGTTCCAGGATGTGGAGAAGCCAGAGAAATGGAGGTCCAAGAGCACCCATGAGGTTTGCTGACCCCAAGGTCACTAGGCAGGAGGAATGTGGGGTGGGCTGGAGGCTGAAGGGCCCATGGGAAGGAGTGATGGAAGGAAAATGTCTCCCCCCCATGTGCCTGGGGTGGGCGTCAGGCATTGTGGCTCAGGAATGGAGGAATCGGGGAAGGGCCTTGCAGGTAGACCCAGTGGTAGCAGTGGAGAGAGAGGTGGTGAGGAGTGGGCTGTTGTACAGTGTTGGAGGGAGCCGGCTGTGGAGTGTGGCGTTTAAAAGGTAAAGGGGCGCGGACACACAAAGGGATCCTCTGGTCTGAGCCCTCCAAAGCAGCCACATACCTTGAACCCCCATTTCCACCCCCCACCTGCAAGCTACTGCAGGCTTGGTGGCAGAAGTCAGGAGAGGGTAAGGGACTCAATCCTTCTAGAAAACCAGGAAAATAACCCTAAGACTGCCTGGGAAGCAAGAGGAGGGGCTCCTCAGACAGACAGACAGACAGACAGACAGACAGACAGACAGACAGTCAGTCTCTCTCTCTCTCTCTCTCTCTCTCTCTCTCTCTCTCTCTCTCTCTCAGCTGAGACCCTCTGGGACCACCACCTGCCAGGTCTTGCGGGGTGAGGCTCTTTGGGGGGCTGGATCCACGGCCAGGATCCGCGGGGTTCTGCTCGAAGAGAGGAGGGCCGTGGGGTGGCGTCCGGGCCCAGCCCCGCGGAGGGCTGCGTGCGGCAGAAGGGAGGTCCTCGGGCGCCGGCGGGAGGCTCTGCGGGCTCCGGCGGCGTCTGCGGCTCCCAGGGCGGGCGGGACCCTCGGCCGCTCCCCCCGCGGGCCGCCCCCGCCCCCGCCCCGCCGCCCCCGCCCAGCGTCGCCGGCGGAAAGTTTGCGCGCGGCAGGCGCGGGGCGCGGGCGCGGGCGCGGAGCGGGCGCCGACCCCATCGCCGAGCGCGGGAGGCCGGAGGGCCCCGGAGGACGGCGGGGCGCCGAGCCCGAGCCCCGGCGGCTGCGCGAGGTGAGCGGGACCCGAGGGGACGGACCCGGCCTCCTGCCGGGCGCGGCGGGCGGGCAGCGGGGCGGTGGGCTCGGGCGCGGGCGTCGGCGTCGCGGTCCTCGCTCCCGTCCGGCGGGCACCTGGGTCCCCACCCCCGGAGGCTGCGCCCGCAGCGCGGGTCCGGGGGTCTCCAGCCCCCCACCTGTCCTCCTGCGTCCCGGATCGCGGCTCCGGAGGCTCCTCCCTCCGGCCCCCCGCCTGGCCCGCGGGTGCGCCCCGAGGCGCGACCCCGGCTCCCCGGGACTCGGCCCCACGAGGCGAGGGGCGCGGCGCCCCACCTGGCGGGCTGGTGACTTTGACCCTGGCGACCGCGGGTCACTGCCCTGGCCCTCCAGCACCCCCTCCCCCGCACCGCGGCCGCAGGGTTTATGTCCCGAACCCGCTGACCCCTCACCTCTTGGCGCCCGCATCCTCCTCGGAGGACGGCCAGGGCTGTGTTGGGGACAGAGGAGGGGGAGTCAGGGCTCACCCTGGCAGGCGTCCCAAGCCTGCCCGCCCTTTGAGGGGAGGACGTTGGGAATCTGGGTTTGTCAATAGCCTGTGGCCCCTGGTCCCGCCCCTGTTGGCTGCGCCCTGAGCCCTGCTACCGACCCTGGTTTCACAAAACCTCCCTCCTCCGGAGTTGGCACCTTTAGGGGCTCCTGGGAGCCTGGAGAGGTGCCTTCCCCGACTTGGGATCTTAAGGAGCCAAAGGCAGGCCTGTAGGTGACTTCCTCGGTCTCTGAGCCATCTATATGGTTTGGGGGTCTGTCAGCCACCCCCAGAAGAAATCGGGGTTCACTCTCCACACCTCAAACACTCAAACCCCACGCGTCTTGCAGAGGCCGGCACAGGGCAGTGCCAGCATGGGGCAGTGCCAGGCCAGGTGGCTGGGGTGTTGTATGTGCACCGTGGAGAAGGGGACAGAGGGAGGGGCATGCCCACAGGAGGGAACAGGAGCTGTCAACTTGGGGAGCCTCACCTGTCTGGGACCTGAGAATTCCTCTCAGTAGGTTGGTCTAAGTAGGGAGGAGGACAGCGGCCCTGGTCAGCCTTCCCCCACCCCGCCCCTACCTGCTCCTGACCCAAGAGGGTAATAGGGTGGAAAGGGGGCCAAGCCCAGGGGGCCCTGCCTGTCACCCCAGGGCACAGCGCTGGTGGGCTACCTCTGAGTGTCAGCTTTACCCCACTGCAGGGAGCCTGGGCAGGACGCACAGGCTGATCATTCCTTCCCTACAGATGGTAAAGTCCTGCGCCCTCCAGGCTTTGATCCTCCTCAGTGATCGGGAATCAGGGATGCCCACTTGCGAGGTTAGGTTATCTGCCTTGTCCCAGCTCCATGTGTCTGCCTTCTTCCCTGGGGCCAGAGGAGACCCCAGGGCCTCAGCCTTGTGCTACTGGAAGTCAGTTCCCACCCCAAGATGCTCCCTCCTCCCTCAGTCCCCTCATTTGCTCACAAGGAATGGAAAACTTCCCGACCTAGGCCCCATATCAACTGCTGTGAGACTCAGTGAGGGGTTGCCCTGGGGTGGGGAATCTGGGGCCCAGGTATCCTTGAGTCCACCCAGCCAGGAAACCCTCACAGAATTCCAGCCTCACTATTGTGACCATCTATGGGGTGGGAACAGAGGCATGGGCAAGCCCAGAACAAAGGTGTAGGGCATCAGGTCCCAGGGAAGTCTGTTGTCCCTTCCCTCTGTGGAGCCCCAAAGTAATGGCATCAGCAGCTCTTGAAGTCCTAATAGCTCTGGGAGGTCAGCAGGATGGGGTTAGAATGTTCACATTTTCCAACAGGGATGTTGAGGCAGAGCTGGGCTCTAAGGGCTGTCCTCGCCCACCCTGCTGACTGCAGCTCCTGCAACTCCTAGGACTATCCTCCTCCTTCCCCACGACCCCTCTCGACTGTACACCCAGCTGGTCAGCTCTCCCCTGCTCCCCAAACCTGCCCACCCCATCACTCCTCTTCCGGGGCCTTCTGGGGGAGCCCAGCAGCTCCGGGGTGGAGGCCAGCTCCTATTTCCTGTCCAGTCGTTAGTGACCTGGGCAGTGCAGGGCAGCCGATGGGGCTGTTTGATCAGGATCAGGAGAGAGTAAAGCCCTTTGGGGACTCCAGAACTGGGGACACCTGAACTGTTCCTCGTCCACTTGACCGCTGCCTTGTCCTCAGTGGGAGCCCTTTACTCTGTGGGTCCCTTATCCCAAAGTTCAGTACCCAGGACCTACAGAGCTTGGGTCCTGCCCCTTCCCACCCTGCTGACCAGCGACAAAGGCTGGGATTGGGGGCCTCGAAGAGGGTTGAGAGCCAGGTGTGGCTTGGCCGGGGCAGAGTGCGACGGAGGTTCAACTAGACTGACCATTGGGGGCTGAAGTCCAGACCCTTAGAAGTCCCCTAGGCCCTCCACAGCCACACTCTCTCTCCTCCCTTTCTCCCCGGGTCTCCCATTTGTCCACATTTCTCTCTTTCTCCATCCTTTAAATTTTCTTTATTTTGGTTTTTCGAGGTAGGGTCTCGCTCTATACCAGGCTGACCTATAATTCACTAGTGTCAGGCTGGCCTCGAACTCACGGTGATCCTAACTCTGCCTCCTGAGTGCTGGGACTAAAGGCATGTGCCATCATGCCCGGCAATTTTTATTTATTTTCATTTATTTTATTTTTAATTTTTGGGTTTTCAAGGTAAGGTCTCACTCTAGCCCAGGCTGATCTGGAATTCGCTATGGAGTCTCAGGCTGGCCTCGAACTCATAGCGATCCTCCTACCTCTGCCTCCTGAGAGCTGGGATTAAAGGCATGTGCCACCTTGCCTGGCTTTATTTATTTTTTGATATTTTGAGGTAGGGTCTCACTCTAGCCCAGGCTGACGTGGAATTTACTATGTAGTCTCAGGTGGCCTCAAACTCATGGCGATCCTCTTACCTCTGCCTCCCAAGTGCTGGTACTAAAGGCGTACACCACCATGCCTGGCTTCTCTCCATCGTTTTTTTTTTTTTTTTTGAGGTAGGGTCTCGCTCTAGCCCAGGCTGACCTGGAATTCACTCTGTAGTCTCAGGGTGGCCTTGAACTCACGGCGATCCTCCTACCTCAGCCTCCTGAGTGCTGGGATTAAAGGGTGCAACACCACGCCCGGCTTCTCTCCATCTTTGGAGACCGAGTGTAGCCATGGAGCCCTGGCTGGCTAGCCTGGAACTTCCTATATACACCAGGCTGGCCTGGAACTTTCAATGCTGCTTCTACCTCCTGAATGCTGGGATCCAAGGTGCGCAACACCACACCCAGCTCTACGCCTCTCACTCCCTGTGTGGTGACTTGGGAGAAAGACCCATTCCAGCCCTGGGGCTCCCAGTGAGACACTCGTTCAGGCCCCCTCGTGTGTCAGAGCTAAGGAGGGTTTAGAAGTCGCGTGAGGCTGGCATATGGGCTGCTGCCCGGGACTGGCACTGCAGGCACCACCAGGCAGGGGTGTCCCTCATCCGGGTCCTGACATCTAGCATCGATAATCTCTAAGGAATGTGCTGCCAATCAGGCTAAGGTATCCCAGGGACCCAGAAGCCCAACTCAAGCCTGTTGAACAAGGCTCATGGCATTATGTGGGTGTGCTGGTTCTGGGAAAGAGGACATGCATGTGGCAGAGACCACCTGAGCAGGTGCCATACACACCTGTCCCTGGCAGGCTGAGGGCTGGCTTAGCACAAGAGGCCAAGCGGCGATGGGCATGGGCACCCTACCCTCACACTCTTCACTCTGGGTCAGGTGGCCTAGCCAGCCAGCTTTCCCAGGGGCTAAGAATAGGTGGAGAGGGTGGGGACAGCTGGGCCCAGCTGGGGTCACAGAGCTGAAGGAAGAAGTGGTGGACAGAGAGGAGGGTGACTGCTGAGAGCCAGCCAGCCCTGGGTGGAGGGAGAGACAGCTCCACAGCTACCCAGCTCTGTCCTGGCACCCCTGCCCTCAGCCGGCCTCAGGTTCAGAGGGTTGATTTTAGGGGACAGGATGTCCCCTAGTCAGGCCTCTCTCCAGACCTCACTGCTCTGACCCTCTGCAGCCTGAGAAGGGTGTTCACATCCCAAAGACCCAGACGCGTGGCCCCTGGCAGATGCAGGGGTGGCTGCTCAGAGGCATGCCCCCTGCCCAGCAAAGCGGCCCCCACCTGCTCCTGCTGCTGCTGCTGCTGCTGTCTCGCCAGGTGAGTGCTGCATGCCCAGGGCCAGCCCCGAGGGCCGGCCACCCTGCCTCCACGCTGACTGACGATGGCTCTCTGCCCTGTCTGTCTGTCTTTCTGGCTGCTTCGTCTACCTGTCCCCCAGCCACAGACCCCCTCTGCCCAGGTGATGGACTTCCTGTTTGAGAAGTGGAAACTCTATAGTGACCAGTGTCACCACAACCTCAGCCTGCTGCCCCCGCCCACTGGTAAGCCTGGCCTCACGGGCACCTGCATCCTGCCTCAGTCTCCAACACAGAGCCGTCTTTGTGACTTCCTGAGTGACCCTCACAGCAACCTTGTCAGGGACCTTGTCACACCCAGCCCACTGCTCTCATTTACAGGTCAGACGACATGACTGAACCGCACAAGCTAATGACTTGGCCAAAGCCACATAGTCAGGAGACAATAGAAATACAGAGCTACCAGATCTGACTCCCTGGTGCTGGGTGTCCCCGTCCCCAGACCAAAGTCACTCTTTGCTCCTGCTGAGCTTACAGTGGGCAGACAGGACCTGGGGAGGGGGCTGGCAGAGCAGATGGACCACAATGCAGGTGGCTCAGGCAAGGACTGGCCACTTGGGGTTCAGGGAGCGATTGGGGCCATGCCACCGTCCAGATGCGAGAGATGACTTGTGTCAGAGGGGCAACGAGATGTGGGCATCCAGGTTGGATGTGCCGGGAAGGATGCCAGCAGAATCGGATTTAATCCCCCAAGAGGAACGAGATGTAAAAACGTAGGATAGCCAGGCATGGTGGCTCACGCCTCTAACCTAGGCACTCAGGAAGCTGAAGTAGGATGACCTCCATGAGTTCAAGGCCAGCCTGGGCTACAGAGTGAGTTCTAGGTCAGCCTAGACCAGAGCAAGACCCTGCCTCAAAATCACCAAAACAAGAAAAGGGGGCAGGGGAGGAAGGAAGGAAGGAAAGAAGACACAGACACAGTGGGGAGAGGGGAGACCCCAGTATGGGTTTGGGGCACATTTGAGATGAGAGGTCTTTAAGGGATGGTGCCCTGGGCAAGCTCAAGTCTGGGCTGGGCTGGAGTAGATGGCGAGCATGGTAGGCTCAGGAGGCACGGTGGCCAGGGGCTACATCCGTGGCCCAGGTCAGGAAGGGAGCTACTCTGGCTGTGGGCTCAGAAAGGTGATGGTGATGCTCAGAGAGCTTCCAGAAGGAAGCAAGAAGGGTCTCTGCCAGGCCAGACCCTGCTGAGGAGCCCCTCCTCCACTTCCCCCACCTGCACAGAGCTGGTCTGTAATAGAACCTTTGACAAGTATTCCTGCTGGCCTGACACTCCTCCCAACACCACGGCCAACATCTCCTGCCCCTGGTACTTACCTTGGTACCACAAAGGTAACCCTGGAGGGCCTGGGAGGCCTAGGGGGCTGGGCCTGGGGATAGGCTGACCAAAGCTTGCTCCCGTGCCCCAGTGCAGCACGGCCTGGTATTCAAGAGGTGTGGGCCGGACGGACAGTGGGTGCGAGGGCCCCGGGGGCAGCCGTGGCGAAATGCCTCTCAGTGTCAGATGGAAGACGAGGAGATCGAGGTCCAGGTCAGGCCTGGTGGGTGG
The DNA here is from genome assembly GCA_004024765.1 of Zapus hudsonius. Lineage (NCBI taxonomy): Eukaryota > Metazoa > Chordata > Mammalia > Rodentia > Dipodidae > Zapus > Zapus hudsonius. The sequence goes on from PVHP010036998.1 coordinate 7,290, forward strand.
GTGGGCAGAGCACAGCATGGCTGGGTGAGTTCTCTCCAGTTCTGCCCAGCATCTGCTTTGCAGAAGGAGGTGGCCAAGATGTACAGCAGCTTCCAAGTGATGTACACGGTGGGCTATAGCCTGTCCCTGGGGGCCCTGCTCCTCGCTCTGGCTTTCCTGCTGAGCCTCAGGTACCCCACTGCCATTCACAGCCAGCACCTCTAGACCAGTGGGGGGAGGGGGAGGGGGAGCAGGGCAGAGGTGGCGACCTCCCCTCCCCGCGGTCCTGCAGCAAGCTGCACTGCACCCGGAACTACATCCACGGGAACCTGTTCGCGTCCTTCGTGCTCAAGGCTGGCTCCGTGCTGGTCATCGACCAGCTGCTCAAGACCCGTTACAGCCAGAAGATCGGGGACGACCTCAGCGTCAGCATCTGGCTCAGTGACGGGGTGAGCCCAGTTCTGAGCCCCACCGGCCAGGCTGTCTAGGGTGGGGAGGGCCACGATGCTTCTGCTCACACTCCACCCTGCCTAGGCGGTGGCCGGCTGCCGGGTGGCTGCAGTGATCATGCATTATGGCATCGTGGCCAACTACTGCTGGCTGCTGGTGGAAGGCGTGTACCTGCACAGCCTGCTGAGCCTGGCCACCTTCCCCGAGAGGAGCTTCTTTGCTCTCTACCTGGGCATTGGCTGGGGTGAGTGGACCGGCGGGGGCTGGGGAACAGGCTGTTTGGGGCCACAGGACCACAGCTGTCGCCCCCCCACAGGTGCACCCCTGCTGTTTGTCACCCCCTGGGTGGTGGTCAAGTGTCTGTTTGAGAATGTGCAGTGAGTATGAGTCCAGGGGACAGGCTAGGAGAGTTGGGACAGTTGGTGCTGGTTGCCCAGTGGCCTTGGGGTCAGGGAGGGCAATAGGGTCACACTTTGGGCAGAGGTGGTGGATGGAAGTCGTAAACTGGGTGCCAGGAGATGGGACTCATTTGAGGTTCTCGGGAGATCCTAGCTGGATAGGGGTGGGAGCTGGGGACCGTGTGCACCCTGAATGTGAGCAGGTGTCTCCCGAAGGTGCTGGACCAGCAATGACAACATGGGCTTCTGGTGGATCCTGCGCATCCCTGTCTTCCTGGCCATCTTGGTGAGGGGTGGGACACCTGCCGGCCTCCTAGGGGGAGGGCCCAGAATCCTCCTGCCTCAGTCTGAAGAGAGGTGACATCCTTCTGGGGGAATAGAGGACTCACCTAGGACATGGCGCACCCTGGGTGTGCCCATCCCTGTCTGCACTCTTGCTAGCCCAAGAGCACATGCGGTTGCAGGGGGAACAGGTGAGGACCCTCCAGGACGCAGTTCTCCAGCTGCCTCTGACCAGTGCCCTCCTCACACAGATCAACTTTTTCATCTTTGTCCGCGTCATTCACCTTCTCGTGGCCAAGCTGCGGGCAAACCAGATGCACTATGCAGACTACAAGTTCCGGTGGGCAAGGGCATGGGCCCGGAGGGGGCTGGGTTTGCGCTACCAAGGCGGCCCCCATGGGCAGAGCTGGGCCCAGGGCAGGCAAGCAAGGATACTCGGACTCTGTCCCTGCAGGCTGGCCAGGTCCACGTTGACCCTCATCCCCCTGCTGGGGGTCCATGAGGTGGTTTTTGCCTTTGTGACTGATGAGCAGGCCCAGGGTACCCTGCGCTCTGCCAAGCTCTTCTTTGACCTCTTCCTCAGCTCCTTCCAGGTGAGTCCCCACTGGCTCCCACCCCTGAGGCCCAGGGACGGCTTCTGACCACCCTCTTTCTCCAGGGCCTGCTGGTGGCTGTCCTCTACTGTTTCCTCAACAAGGAGGTAGGTAGAGCTGGGAGCAGGGCCAGAGGGTGCCAGAGATGCGGCCTCGCCTTCCTGTCCTCCCATTCACTGTGCATAGGTGCCATGGAACTTGGAGGGGGGCTTCAGTGTGAGGTGCTCCCTGCTTTCCCTGGGATGAGTGGCTGAGGCTAGGCAACTCGGTGTGGCCCAAGCAGGCTCTGGGAGTGGCTCGACCCCTGGTGCCCCTAGGTGCAGGCAGAGCTGCTGAGGCGCTGGCGGCGCTGGCATGAGGGCAGAGCCCTGCGGGAGGAGAGGCTCACGGGCAGCCATGGGCGCCACGGGGCTCCCTGTGAGGAGCTCCAGCTCATGAGCAAGGGCAGCAGCAACGGGACTGGCCACGAGCCCTCCGCAGAGACCCTGGACAGCAGCCTCCCCAGCTGGGCTGGACTGCACCCAGAAAGACCCTCAGGGAACAGCCTGAAGAGGACACCTGCTGAGTGCCCCATCCATGCCACCCACAACCTGTCCTGATCCTGGGAGAGGTCACGTGGCTGAAGTCTGGAGGGAAGCTAGCTGTGCTGTGAACTGTGGCCGGGCCCCGGGCTGCACTGGTGAATCGTGGACACAGATGTGTCAATAAAGAGCTCAAGCAGCGTGCCTATCTCCAAGAAGTGGGGGGCTGGGGCATCTCTGAGGGGCTGTCTCCAAATCTGTTTTCCGTTTGGATAGTTGGAGGGGTTCCTGGGGTAGCCACAGCACCTGTGCCCATCTGCGTAGGCTCCGACCACTCTCCCATTCTGCCTGTCTGGGCTTTGGTCCCAGGCCCCAAGGGTTAAGGTTCGCCAGCACAGGGTCACGAAGGGAGTGGGGGCTGAGGGGCCATTAGTGTGCAGTCCTCCTGCCAACTCTACAGGAACATGTTCACTCTGAGGTCGTCCTGGAAAACCTGAGAGCCTGGCACTCACCTCTGAGGGTGTCATTCCCCAGAGCCTGGCCTCTGCCTTACCTCAGCTCTAGCCACCAGGCAAGTCAGGCTGCCCAGCCCAGCCATGCAGCAAGAAATGGACCCCAGACCCAGGTGACAGAGCAGATGCTTGACCTCTGCATGGCCCTGGCATTAGCAGGAAGAGCCTGCCTGCTCCTGCCCTCCAGGTCCTGTGGGAGGGCACTCCACACACCAAGCAGGGTGGGCTGATGCCAGCCATCAAGAACCGTCCCTCAAGATGGGGGCCCTGAGGCTGTTCCGCCTTGGGGCCTAGTGTGTCTGCTGGAGGTTCTGACTCCAAGCTCAGGTGTGCAACCCAGGGCTACAGAGCAGAGGCAAGTCGAGTGGGGACCCATGGAGGAGTGTGGTCAGCCTCTGGAGCGACCCCTGGGGCAGGTGCTCGCATGTGGCGGGAAAGGGGCCAAGCAGCTGTCTGCTCCTATGGTTGATGGGAGGTGTGCATACAACCAGCATCGGCCACGTGAGCTGTAGCTGCTCAGGCAGAGCCAGGCTAATTGGAGCAAATGAAGGGACAGGAGGCCTCTCAGGAAAGGTAAATAGAATGACTCACCTGCCAGGCGTCGGGTCCTAGTGGAGGGGGGCCACCTTGTCACCCACCAAAGGCCTGGGGGCAGCAAGGAGGGAAGTGAGGGGACAGATAGGAGGTCTGGAAGGTTGGGTACTTCCCTCTGGCCCAGGTGGGTGCCTGGGTTACTAGGTCTGTTGGGGCTGCACCTGCTAAAGACCAGAGGCTCCTCACCTTGAGTTCTCGGGCAGCCCGTCCCAGCTCCCAGGTCAGTGGCCCCAGGTCCAGACTCTCCTCTGAGCCCTGCTCAGGAGTGTGTGCTTCTCCTTCACGCCAGCTGAGCTCGGGGTTGGTGATTGCTCTGGGGAGAGTGCCTCCTGACAACCCCCCCATCCTGAGTCCCTCTGCCCTTGTCCTCCCTCACCCTCCTAGCCCTGTCCCCAAGGGAACTGGAGCAGGCTGGTGCAATCGGGAAGTGGTGGCGGGTTTGCCTGGCCAATGAAAGCGGTGACCAAGCAGCCCCACCAGGGGATGGAGCCGCCCTCTTTCCAGCTCAGCTTGGGGTCCTCAGGCGCAGGGCCCGAGCAGTATTCCTCCAGGAGACCTTGTCTTTTCTCTGGCTCTCTCTCTTGGATTGTCGAGGTAGGGTCTCGCTCTAGCTCGGACTGACCTGGAATTCACTATGTAGTCTCAAGGCGGCCTCAAACTTAGCGATCCTCCTACCTCGGGAGTGCTGGGATCAAAGGTGCTTGCCACCACACCCAGCACTTTTCCAGCTCTCTACCCCCTCCCCAACCCCCTTGCCCCAAAGGAAGGTGTAGGTTCTGTCCAGCAGTGTGAGCGCACACATGCAGAGGGGGGCTGGGCATGGTGGCGCATGCCTTTAATCCCGTGCTTGGAAGGCAGAGGTAGAGATGGCTCAGTCGTTAAAGGCACTTGCTTGCAAAGCCCGGCAGATGAGCTCATCCTGTGGGAGGGCACTCCACACACCAAGCATGGCGGGCTGACGCCCTCAAGTGCTGGACTGTGGAAGAGCCAGGCTCCACCAGGCCTCCCATCTCGCCTCATCCCAGGTTCAATTCCCTGGTACTTACATAAAGCCAGAGGCACAAAGTGGCACAGTGTCGTAGCTCTGGCATACCCACACTGCTTCTTAAATAAAAATTAAACGTGTTTTAAAAAAAAACAAGGCACTTGACTCCAGAGAAAACAAGAGGTTGCATAGAAAAGAAAAATTATGCCGTATGACTCGCTTCTGTGCGCAAACACGCCACACTGATGCCACTCAGACAGCGTGTGTGACGGGGGCTGCGGACAGGAAGATCACAGACATGCATTGGAGTTTGGGAGAATAGAAAAAACATCCCCAGGGCTGGAGAGATGGCTCAGCGGCTAAGGCACTTGCCTCCAGTGCCTAAGGCCCCGGGTTCAATTCCCCAGGACCCACATAAGTCAGACCCACAAGGTGGTGGCCCTGGTGCGTGCGCTCTCTCTCTCTCTCTCTGCTTGAAAATGAATAAATAAAATACTAAAAAAGAAAAAAATCACCAAATAAAAACTCATGCACAGCTGGACATGGTGGTGCATGCCTTTAATCCCAGAACACGAGGGACAGAGGAGGAGGACTGCTGAGTTCAAGGCCAGCCTGGGACTACAGAATCAGTTCCAGGTCAGCCTGGGCTAGAGCGAGACCCTACCTCAAAACCAAAATAAAAACTCATTCACGAGGGCTGGGGAGATGGCTCAGCCATTTAAAAGTACTTGCAGAGCTTGCCAGCCAGGGTTCAATTCCCCAGCCCCCACATAAAGCCAGACACACCTAAGTACTGCAGGTGTCTGGAGCGGGTCTGCAGCAGCAAGAGGCCCTAGCATGCTCATCCTGTGAAAAGGTTTTGGTTTTTCGAGGTAGGGTCTCACTCTAGCCCAGGCTGACCTGGAATTCACGATGTAGTCTCGGGGTGCCCTTGAACTCACGGCAATCCTCCTGCCTCTGCCTCCCAAGTACTGGGATTAAAGGCGTGCGCCACCATGCCCGGCTTCTGTCAAGTTTTTTTAACTCATGCATGATACCTGCAGAAACACACGGGGGATGGGGTGTGGGTCCTCTGGTAGTGTTTGCCTAGCATGCACAAAGTCCTGGGCTCATCCCACCATGTCATAAACTGGGAATGGTGGTTCATACCTGTAGTCTAATACAAGGTTATTCTTGACTATGTAGTTCAAGGTCAGTTACGTGGGTTACGTGAGACTGTCTCTAAAGAAATAATAAAGACGGGAGGGGGAGGGCTGAGGAAATGGCTCAGTGGTTGAAGCTTGCTTGCAAAGCTTGATGGCCCAGGTTTGATTCCCAAAACCCACATAAAGCCACATGCATAAAGTGGCCCAGGAGTCTGGAGTCATTTGCAGTGACACCCATTATGTCTGCCTGTTTCTCATAATTTTTGGGGGGGAAAAAAACAAACAGAATCTTGCTATGTATCCCAGGCTGGCCTTGAACTCACTCTACAACCCAAGCTGTATGCAAACTTAGCCTGGGATAACAGTTCTGTGCCCACAGACAAGGTTCACATCCCCCACCTTCCAGGGTCTCACTGTAGCCCAGGCTGACTTGGAATTCACTCTGTAGTCTCAGGGTGGTCTTGAACTCAAGGCCATCTTCCCACCTCTGCTTCCCTCTGCTGGGACTAAAGGCCTGTGCCACCACGCCCAGCTCATATTCCTTTTCTACCAATTTTCTAAGTTGACCAATCTTCAGATAACACCCAACTTATGTCATCTAGGATCTACTTTAGGTCCAGCTTCAACCAGGCACCTATCCTCAGCTTCCCCTGCCCAGGATCCTCTCCCAGGCTCCATCAGGCCTCCCATCTCACCTCAGACTAGGTGAGAGGCGCCTGCCACTCCAGGGCATAGAGTAGTTACGAAGGACAAGATGAAAACTCCAGATCCATGGCACGTGGCCTTCACACCGTCAGTGACCATGAAGGAAGCATCAAGTATGGCTATGCTCAGAGGGCTGTCCTTTGACAGATGTTCTTGCAGGAAGTGCTGTGAGAGACCTTGAGGAACTGAATGCACAGCTCACATGCTCAGAGAACTAGGGGCCAGCCCAGAAACTGGGAGCCAAATTCTTCTTCTTCTTTTTGAGGCAGGTCCAGCCTCCCAACCGCTGGGATAGTGGTGCCAGGGGCAGTCACTCTTAGTCAGCCCATGTACTGCCTGGGGCACAGCAGCCATGCAAGTGTCCCTCTACAATCCACTCCCTACTTTAAGTGCGGGGAAACCGAGGCAGACAGCAGCGTCCAGAGCATTTGTCAGGATCTCCACCTGAAAAATGGTAAGCTGAGCTCTTCTACAGGGCCAGACCCAGGGGACTAATGGCAGCAGGCACTCAGCCCTGGGTCGCATGTGCAGCACCAGCTGGCCAGGGCTCACACCCACCTCTCTGCCCCAGTTAAGGCTGGGAGACCAATGGCAGGACTCACTGTGCACTCAGCACAGGGGCAGAAAGCTCCCAGCTGGGGCCTTGCCTAGTCCAGGATACCCGACAGAGAAACACTGGTAAGGAAGAGACCTGAGCCAGGTGTGCCTGCCCGCCCCCCTCCAGTCCTGACAATCGGGTAACCCGCAGCCTAGGACTTGGGGCCTCTTCAAGTTAAGGCCTCACAGGCCAGGCATGGTGGCTCATGCCTTTAACCTCAGCACTCAGGAGGCAGAGGCCATCTGAGACTATACAGTGAATTCCAGGTCAGCCTGAGCTAAAGTGAGACCCTACCTTGAAAAATCAAAAGTAAATAAATTTTTTTAAAAATGAAGAAAAGGCCTCACAGACTCTGAGGGGAGCTTGGCACCTGGAACAGCACGTACCTCCCTGGGGAGAGACCTGCCCAGTCCAGCTCACCCTGAGGAGATGCCTCCAGGGGCCACTCAAGCCCTGGAATACTCTTCTGGGAACGAGTGTTCCTGAAATAAATTCCAGTTTGGCTTCTTCTCAGGATCAGCAGTGTTCCAGCCTGTTTCCATGTTTGAAGGTCAAATGCACCCAGGTCCCTCCTGGGCCCGGCAGCTGCGCCTCTTATCTGGACAGTGGCAGAGTCAGCGCTCCCCTGCTATGAGCAGGGCTCACAGACCACAGAAGACGGTTCACAGCGGAAGCTGCCCACTGCTCTGTGGCTCCACACTGAAGACGGCCTTTCAAAAGGGAGCCTTTGTAGCGCAGAAGCCCAAACCAGCCACCCACCCACCCACCCACACGTGCCCTGGCTGCCAGGGGCTCCAAGCCTTCACCACAGCCTGCATTTCCAGCCCTGTGAAACCACGGACTGCAAGGGAGGGCAGGATAGACCGCCAAACAGGTCACTCCCAGTGCCACTGGCCTTTATTCACAGAATCTCAGTCTGCAGAGCCACGCACCTGGCTTCCAGTGGGCCCTGGTGACCCTCCCAGAGAGCCAAGACAGGCCTGGCAGCACCATCCCTTTAAGGGCCAGCCTTGGCACCCTGTCCAAGGGCACTGTTGTGACCACAGGGCTGCGGGCCCATGAGGCCAGGCTGGTTACTAGGTACCCCTTCTGGGAGGCTAGCACAGTCCCAGGCCCAGAGCTGGTACCACTGAAGCTGAGGCAAGGGGGCAGGCTGAACAATAGGGATGGGGGGAGGAGCTCCCCAAGCGTCCACAGGGGAGGGGCCCACACTGTATGTAGGTGGGGATGTAACATGTCCCACTTCCAGTCACCTCAAGGACAAAACCATTCAGGTCCAGCAGCCAGAGAAATAGGCTCCCTCTTCTCCCTCCTGGTCCTGAGGCAGCCAGGGTCAGGGAGGTGGGGGAGGGTGACACCAGAGGGGATTGGAGTCAGGGCCTTGGAGGGGGGGGTAGACAGGGCCAGTGCCACTTAAGGTGCAGATGGCAGGGGGGACAGGGGCTGGTAGGGCAAGACCCCTGCTCCCTCAGTAACAGGGACAGCCTGAGATCCCCAGAGAGGGAAGGAGGGGCCTCAGCCATCAATCCTGCTGGCATGGGGTATGAAGCCTACAGAGCACATTCCCCTCCTCCTCCCAGGAGCAGAGCCCATAGGACAGGAGGGAACCAACATCAAGAGCACCCTGACCTTCTGGAGGCCAGGGGAGGGGCGCCAGGCACTCTAGGACTTCTTGGCGTCTTGCGTGTTCCGACGTTTCAGATCGTTCAGGTCGATGGGCTTGAAAGCTGCCAGGGGACAGTGTGGTGGGTGCCGGGAACAGCCCCCCCCCCATCCAGCCCACACCCCTGGAGGCGCTTTGAACAGGACACCAGTGCAGGCAGGAAGCCAGCAGCCTTCCCTCCAGCCTCCCCCGGTTGCCTGGGTCAGCCAACTCACTCTTCAAGCTGGGGTTGGGGGCCTTCTCCACATATTCCTCTACTAGGCCCCGCTCGCCACCAGACAGCTGGCTGCGCAGGTCTCGCTCCACACCCTGCCAGGCTGCGGACAGCAGAGGGCCGTGGGGTCAGGGTCCAAGCCAGTCACCCAGACCTCCTCTCTCTCAGTAGCATCCCCTGATCCTCCCCGGCCCACATACCCGTCCTCTCCCTCCTCTGACATCACCCTGGGCTCGCCCCCACTTCCTCGCCTAGTGTTCCCATCTCAACCACACCACCTCTGGCCACATCCAAGTGTCTATCTAGGTGAGCACACCCTAAGTCCAACAGCTGCCTCACTGTCCCCCCTCCCACAGGATTACTACCTGGACCTCCCCCTCCAAGGGCGAGGGGCAGGGCATGCACCCACGCACCTTCATAAATGAAGCGCACATTCTCCTCGTGAGCCGGCGTGAAGATCTCGCTGCTGTTGGTGGGAGAGCGGGGACTGCTGTTCCTCTTGCCGTTGTAGACGACTCTGGAGACAGGCGAGCTGGGGAAGCCCGGCACATGAGAACGGGGACAGGTGCTGGGCAAGAGTGGGGGACAACACCCTCATCCTGTGTGGAGGCCACCACCTGCCCAAGACCCACCTGGTCATACTGGGGTATCTGGTCCTAGTCCTCTGCTGCAGATCCCACAGCCTCTGAAACAGAAGTCAGAGCATAGGGGAGCATCACCCCTCCAGCGGAGGAAGGAACAAACTGTGGCCGCTGCTTACCAAGGAACCCTTGGGCTAGGGCCAGGCTGTAATCACCAGTGGGCTCCGGGGCGGACTATGGATGTGGTAAGCTAAGCCACAAGGGACCAGAGGGCCGCACCTCACACCCAACTCCTGTTTCTGTCTGTGGCTCCCTCACAGCACGCTGCCAGGCTTAGCGAGAGGTTCTGCAAAGCCTCAGCCTCCCACCTAAGTGGGATGAACCATGGACCAGTGGACACTTGGCCAACAGCCCAGCTTCCTGATTCTCTGGCTCCCTAGGGCCAGGGTATGCCTAGGACCAGGGACAGAGGTAAACTAGACCAGGAAAAGGGTGTCCCTGGGGGGAGCTGCCAGGCCTGACCCAGTGACCAGGACACTGAGGTGCTACCGCCTGTTAGAGACCAGGGAATTTTTAGGGTCTATTTTTAGGGTCAAGCTCTCACACAGGCCAGCTGAGGACAGACAGAGTCTAAAGTGAAGAGCACAGGTTGGTTCCCAAGCCTGGCCTTGCTCTAGAGGGGACAACCCCAGATGCTGGGGGCTAGGTGAGCCTCAGAAAGGTGTCAGCACAAATGCCATCCCTGGCAATCTCCAGGGCTGGGGGCTCCAGAGAGCCTGGAATGTACAGCCAAAGCCCGGCTCGAAGGCTCTTTCCCTGGCCGTAACAATCCACACAAGGTGCTGGAGAAGGGGGAGAACGAACCAGTGGTGTAAAGCCAATTCTCACAAGGGCTCTAGCACCCTGGGCCTCCCATGGGCCTGGCTCCCAGCTCAAGGCTCTCTCCCATCGTCAGCCCAGCACAGCGGGGCACAGGAAAGCCCTGGTGTGACAGCAGCACTGGGACCAGGTTAGCTCATGACAGACCAGGGCAGCAGGCAGATGTGCTCTGCTGTCCAGGGCTGCTGCTCCCTCAGGGGATCCTGCCTCCCAGGGCACCCTCCTCGGCTGTCTCTCCTCCCCATGCAGCCTCAGGTAGCCACAGCCTCCAG
>PVHP010036999.1:0-17617 GCA_004024765.1 Zapus hudsonius
GTCAGCCAGGTTCCACCCCCCTTTGTATGATGTTACTGAGGGGGACCGTGTCTCTGGATATTCTCCCCCACCGTGGCTCTTACACAGAATTGATATTGATTTAATCAAGTTACTCTCTGTGCTATGAGAAAACAGTTCTTGCTGGAATTCTCCCATGAAGCCACCTTGACTTGTCTCTTTGTTGCCCGGTCGCCACCTCCTTCAGCTAAGAGTGGAAGAGCACCAGACCTGCCCTCAGACCACTCGGCCTCTCTCATGTGCTCCAGGTGCTTCTCTCCCAGCTCAGAGCACTCCACCTCCCGCACATGCTCCGTGTGTGTTTCTTCCACCACAGCCCTGGATGTGTGCGATGAATAATAATGCTGTTCTCCACCGAATCACTAATCTGCTGGACACCTAGCAACTGGTCTCTTCCTGGAATTGGCACTTCATCATTATAATGATAAAAGCGTACTATGCTTCAACTTTTGTCTTTGTCATATATTTCAGTGTTTCTGAAAATTATGCTAAAAATGTGAGCAGGATACTTAAGTTGTTTTCATCATCAAATCAGATATACTTCACATGCAGCAGCAAAATATACAGAAACAACTCACTATGCCTCATCCCTTCAAAATGCTAGGACTGCAGAGCCAAAGGGATCACCTGTCAATCTCTAGGTCATGCAGTTCTGGCATCTTTCCCAAGAGGAAAAATATCAGAGATGATGATAATGCTCTTGTTTGTTTACTTGATTTTTAAACATAAATGCCAGTCCTGAAAAGCAGGTTTCCCTGCCCTGAGCATACAGCCATTGGTTGATGGTAAATTTCTCTCCACAGGCCTCACAGCGTTTGAACAAAGATCAAAGTGTAGATGTTAAAAGAAGATTGGAGCCCATGTTGTGTCATCGTTCCTCGGTAGAGCATTTGATGCTACATCTAAGCAAGCGATGCTTAGAAAATGACTTAGCCAGCTGTAATGACATGGGAGAGAATCTGGGTTCTTTGAAGAATCCATACCAATTAAATTACTAAATAAAAAAATACAATGAATGTGTTTGGAAACATTTGAGGGAGAAAAAGATAGAAGACAAACATAATTGTCCAAGCAAAATAAGACAGAACATGTGAATACTACAAATAAAATCTTAATAAAGCATTAGTAACCGTATCATATCAAGAACTTTCCACTAAAAAACCACATGCACAAGTCTGGGATACTTTGCAGAAACCATGCACAGACCACAGAATGGCCAGTGAACATATTTCCCGATGTGCAAAACCGACTAGGAATAAAAAAAAATGCTCATTAAAACCTCAGTAAGACAGTTTTATTCTCAACAGGCTAGAGAAAGACAAATTGTGTGGGGAAGTTAGTGAATTAAATCACATTTTAAGAACTCTCTCCTATGGATAAAAGCACTACACCAAGAGGTACATATAAAGATTATTACTGAAGCACCACATGCATGGCAGCACAAGTCTATAATTCTAGCACTTGAAAGCAGAGCAGGAAGATGACTACTGGTTTGAGGCCAGCTTGGTCTATATAATGAGTTTCAGGTCAACAAGGACTAAATAGTGAGATCATGTCTCAATAAAATAAATAAATAAATAAATTTGTAGTAAGAGTGGAATCATCCAAACTATAGATTATATACCCTAATAGATAGTTTGTATTCTATGATGCTGTGTTATGTATTATGTATCTTAGTCATCTTTTACACCTCTGTGACCAAACATCTGACAAAGGAACTGAAGGAAGAATTTATTTTGCCTCACAGTTTGAGGATATCGTCTATCATGGCAGGAATGGCAAGGGGACAAGAGCATGAGGCAGTGGTCACATTGAATCATCCTGGATGATTCTAGATCCTTGCAACAAATATTAACCAATGATTGAATTGTGATAGCTTATTCAATGGAATTTTAATAGAAATAAAATTAACTGATGAGATCTCTGTGTATTGGCACAGATAAATTTTGAAAAGGTGATGATTAGTGAACAAAGGATTACCAAAACAAAACTATACTACTGATTCCTTTTTACGTCAAGATAAAAAAAAAAAAACCACACACCTTCACAACAACATGAAGCCCTACGTGCTGGGCATATAAATGCACACATATTAGTGAAAGAACAAAGACACACAGAAGGATGTGTTCAACCCTCAGGTCAAGGTTGTCCTGGGGATCTAAGAGAGAGAGAGCGGAATGGTCTAGGAGATGCAGTGGTATGTGATAGTAAGATGTCTTTAAAAAAAACTGAATCTGAAACAAATGTGACAAAATGTTAATGAACATTTGCTCAATCTAGGTAGTGGGTAAATGGTAGTCTGTTCACTTATTTTTCTGTGCTTCTTGGTAAATTTGAAATCTCATGATTAAAAGAATCATGACGCAGCAAGCCCTAACAGATAATGGTGTCTTCAGGAAAGTGCAGAGTTGGAAGGGGGGCACATAAGGAAGGACACCCAAGTCTCAGTCCCAGTTTACATATTCCAGGCCAGCATTCTAATGAGCAAACCCCAAGTCAGTGCTCCTGGTAAGTTACTTGATCTCTCTGAATCTTTGCTCATCTAGAAAATGGGGATAAATGACACCATGAACCTCATGAGGTTATGGAGAGGATCAAGTAAAAAGATGGACATCATAACTCATTACTCTATATGATCAGGAAATACCAATGGGCCCTCCAAAACAATGACAGATATCACAAGAATGCCTGAGGAAAGAGAACAAAGTTTTGATGAAAACTGGGCATTGAACTACCATAAAGTGGTTATCTTTTCGGAGCAAGAATCTGTTAGAATAAACTCTGACCCACATAAGTAAGAGCCTTGTCCAATTTGGCACAGCGCAGGAACAAGAGAGTTAGAATATAACAAGAGACCTTTGCACATGGACCAGACAGTTTTAATAACTCCTGGCCTCATTATTTCCTTGAGCTGGTTTCATGGAGGACTTCCTGGGCACTGGCACAAGCAGGAAGCATCACATAACGGGCAGCATTAAACGCTAATGATGATGGAAGAAAGGGAAGAGAGTCCCAGCTCTCATGTGTTTGAAGGGAGAAATCTAGACCCGAGGGACACTGAGCACATCAAAGCCATTCACTACAGATGGAAGAGCAAGTGCCACTTGGTTGTAAGACAAGAAGGTGGAGAATGACCAAACAGCAAGTGTCAGTGTTGTCCGACAGGCCTAGCCTCGTACTGGTCACAGGAGCAGGCAGAGTCCCCACAGGAAAGCTGTGTGCCAAGCTGGGTTATTTAGCTTGTCAGTTTAACATCTGTCTGAATAATGGAATCCTAATGAAACCAGGGCCTCCAAGAACTCAGTCGCTTTACACCAAACCTGTCTCCTCTGGTCCTGCAGCTGCATGTGGCCATGTGACTAGCCTCTGCCAAGGGAGCCTAAGTGAATGACATGGTCACTTCGAGTCCACAGACATTTGTCACGTGTGACCATCCACTCTAGCACACCACCTGTCCATTGAAAACAAAAGACTCCCAAAGCCCTAGAGGAAGACAGGCCACATGATACAAGACTCCCAAGTGCCTTGGTCCCCACTCTGGAAGACCTTCTAGCAACAGAGAAGACTTGAACTAGGTACTTAAAAAGAGAAAAATAAAGGTCTAATGTGTTAAGCCACTAAAATTTGAACTTGTTACAACAGATCCTGATACACCAAGCAGTGGCAGGTAGGGGTGATCAAAAACTCCCCCTTCACATAATTCCACAACCTGACAGGCACTCCAAATGGGAGACTGTCCAGCAGAGAAATACCAAACCACTGCTACTCAGTGAAGTGGTCCAGCCAGAAAGGAAAGTCTTGAAAATTAAACAAAAGGAAAAGTCATGTGAGTCTCCTGGCCAAGTGATAGAGAGCTACCCAGTGAATGAAAGAATGGAGATGGGCATGTTTTTTTAAAGCACAAGCAATAAAATAGAAAAAAGGAAAATTAGGGTAACAAATTCAGGAAAGGAATCCTAATTATGAACAGTAAAAATTAAGATTTGTTTTCTAATACAGAAACTTTTGAATTGTTAATAACCTCCCCAGTGAGAGGACTCTTAAGGGTGGACCCTTAAGTAAAAGTGGTGGACCAGGCTGGACAAGCCTCTGCACCATGTAGAAGCGGTGGACCAGGCTGGATACGCCTCTCCACCATGTAGCATTTGGAATCATCTTCATTGAGAAGAGCTGGATAAAAAAATAATCTATTAAAAATTAACCATGAGCGAGTTCTCCGAGTCAGAGGAAATAAATTTGTAATTAGAGTCAGAAAACCTCAGTTGCCTATATTATCAATTCCCTAGCCTCACCATTTAAAAATGATTTTCTACATCAACTGCCTTGTGAAGAAATCCAGTGAACACATTTTTCAATTTGGGACCCACCCAGAGAGAGGGCCTGCTGAGAATGTTATTGATAGGAAACAAAGAAAGGCCAAGGTAAGTCAGGCGACAGCAATTTCAGGTCTTGTTCCTTCGTTTTAATTAGTGTGCACTCAGTACTTCACATCTGATCATGGAAGACAAGCCTGGAAGGAGTACCTCCCCACTCTTTCTATGTGAAGGACGAGGTTTGGTTTATTTTTGTTGGGTGTTGATATGTCCCTGGAGCCTCGCCTTTTCCATCCACAGTGGATATGGTAATTTTTATGTTGTCATTAGAAACTTGGTTGTAAATAATTGAATTTTGCCCCCAAGACAATATGACTAGACAGATGTGTTCCATACCGATAAGTAAGGTCTGGGCACCAGGAATCTTCCGATGCTGGTCATTTCCATATGAGTGAGCGTACTCTGGGCAGTCTGCTGGACACCGCCTTGCTTTCGCCTGATTAGGTTCTTAGTACACTACTCAGTCTTCTGTAGCCTCAGTTCCTCATCCATGGGTTTGAACAACTATAGATTAGAAGAGTTGTTTTACTGCCAGTATCTGTGTGTGTTTGTTCTGTTTTGTTTTGAGTCAAGGTCTCATGTAGCTCAGGCTAGCCTTGAACTCTTGAGCTGACTTCCTCTACTTCCCAAGTACTTGGAATAGAGACATGCGAAAAATGCTTTAATATGCCAGGTCTAAACATGTACAGGCTTTATTTGACATTTTTCTCTAAACAATATGGTATAAGAGGGACTTATAGAGCATTTACATTGAGCTATACAAGCAATCAAGATGCGACTGAAAGTATGCAGGAGAAAGTGTGGAGGTTGCATGAAAATGCTATACCATTTTGTATAAGAACTTTTGAGTGTCTAGAGTTGATATCTAGTGAGTGACAACTCTGTGTCCAGTGTGTTTTTAGGAAGAAACAGAACCAGAGTGTCATCATCATGCTGTGATTATCTCTCTACTAATGACCAGACAAGAATACTAATATGAATGGAAATGTACTTTTTTCTGCTTTGTTCTCCTCACAAGAGCTTCCCATGGTGGGTCAGGAAGCCCATGCTCAAACTATCTGAGCCTATACAATATCAGACTTTGGATCATCTCCATCTCCAGCTTTAATGATGGAATGGCAGAGAGGACCTTTTTACTGCAATACAGAGATAAGGAAAAGGCCTGAGAAAATAACGGGCAAAAATACTTCTTGGCAGACAGCACATGGGAACCACTGCCTTCTCAGACCCCAAGACTGTAGAAAGACTCTCCTGGAACCCCTGTAAATTCTCCCAGATCCTATAAAAAAAACAGTCACTATTCTCCATTTCTTAAGACTCATAACCAAAACCTACTAGCTTATTATTAGTGAGTTCTGTTTTCCCACCAGTAAGCCTCCCACAAAAGGGGAGGCTGCAAACTGCTAGGCCTAGGTGAGCCACAAAGTACCTTCTTCCAACTCCTCTCCCCGCAAGGGAGAGTGATCCAAGGACAGTGGAATGCTTCACCCACCACCCAGCCACTTGCAACCCTGAGAGAATTCAGTTCAGTGCCTTCCCTGAGCCTCGACCTGGGAGTTCAGCATGCCCCAGGCCCCCGACTCCTTGATTACAGGGAGCAGCTTCACTGTGCTCCTCTCTGTGGATTCTAACAGCCTTCCACAGCAGCACTCAAATACCACACAACCTTTGGAGGCAGCCAGACCTGGACCCAGATCCTAGCATTGTACCTACTACTCCAGCAAGGGTTTCGTGCTACATTCCCTCATAGCAGAAAAGCTAAAGAACAGAGAGCATGCATATAAGACCTCATGATTACAACAAAATACTCCCTTGAGAACTAACCCACTTGATGAGAATGTATTCTCTTTAGAATGGCACTATTCCTTCACAGGGGTGTGTTTCCATGATGTGATCATATCATTGTCCCTGGCAAGGGCAATGCATTGGGAATTAAGGACCCAACACATGGGCTCACAGGTAGGTGACACCTTTTCTCAGTTTGCTCAGCGCATTCTCAGTATGATTATTGCGATCACCCCTTTTACCCAGATAAAGTATCTCAATGGGAACAATGCATCCATACTACTGCAATTACACATGTGATTAGAATACAGGAAATACAGGTAAGGAGACTTCAGCAGAGAGAGAGAGTGTGTGTGTGTGTGTGTGTGTGTGAAAGATAGTAATTTTGAACAGATATGCTACCCAATACTTCTGAACATTCACTACCTGTGTTTAAAATGATTATTCCTGGAACCCATGTGTCTTACAAATGAAGTTGTGATCATGACAAGGAAGAAAAGGGTGTCATTGTTTTGCCTCCCTAGAACCATTTCTTTATCTTAAACAAGAAATTTTTACCACCCATGGTTTGATCCAGGTGTCCCCCACAAACAAATGTGCTCTGAATGCTTGATCCCAGCTGATGGCAGTTTGGATATTGGAACCTTGTTGGAGCTGTGCTGTTGGGGGCGGGCTTATGAGGGTTATACCCAGCTTCCCCTTGCCAGCGTTTGGCACACTCTCCTGTGGCTGTTGTCCATCCTGATGTTGTCCAAGAGATGATGTTCACCCTTCTTCTCATGCCATCATTTTCCCTGCCATCATGGACCTTCCCTGCAAGTCTATAAGCCAAAATAAACCCATTCTACTACATGCTGCTATTGGTTGGGTTCTTTCTGTGCAGCAATGAGTTGACTACAACGACCCACCTATCATCTCTGATGAGATGCTTCCCTATGCATGGCCATGTATGACTTCTAAACTCAGGAGGTGAGTTTAGCCTCCAGTTCTACCTTCCTAGGATGTGGTTACTCCAAGATTCACAGGCTACAAATAGGCCCCAACTCTCAGAGGGGTGAAGGTCAGTCACTGAAAAGATCACTTGTGTAGACTTCTATCTAAAATTCAATCACCAAGGGCATAGAGTCTGCTTTTACTCATATCCCCTACATGCATTATTGTGAACTTGGAATGATAATTGCAATGAGAGAATGAGGCACTTTATCCTGAAGGTCATTTGTATATTTATCCCTACAGAAATTTTCCAGTTAGCATGTGCTACTTAAGTGATAGACATTACTATCATCATCATTATATAATTGTAGATACATGTGTGGACTGTTGAACCAGACAAGCAGTGGAGTTCCTCCTAGCTATGTGCTAACTATCCATGTGCTCTTGGCAAAATGTTTAATTTTGCCACAGAAATATCATTATCTGTAAAATGAGAACAATACTACCTACCTAGTAGGGTTGGTATAAGGTTTTCACGGGTTAATATATGTATAATGCTTAGGACAGTGCCTGGCACTTTACTGTAATGACTTTTATTAAAATATATAGACACATTTTATATATACATACATATGTAGATATATACTATATATACACATACACATTATATATACATTTAATATAGACACATTAAATATATGCACATATATACTATATGTGAACATTTTATATATGTAGATACTATATATGCACTATAAATATACAGACACACATATATACATATGTATTGGTTTTTTTTAAATCAAGTGTTAAATATTTTGTTACTGTTTTTAAATGAAGGGAAAAGGAAAGTTGCAGACCTGGCCAGGATGAGTAAGGCCAGTGAAACCTATTTCTCCCACTAGTTATAAGCAAAATTTCTGCATAAAATATAAAAATAAAATATTTGGTACTCTGATAAACAAGCAATACCACTATAGGAAAGTCAAAATGTGGAGAGGCATCTGCTGTGTGTTTCTTGGATTAAGACACTGGTAAGGCTCTTGAACTAAGTTCTTTGTCTCTTGACTTTGACCCACAGGTGGGTCCATATAGCCACGAAGCTGCACAGTGGGCAAGAAAACCCAACACTAAGAGAAATCTTCCGACAGATGGCTGGGACAAGGGCTCTCCTTAAGCCAAAGTGTAATGGAACATCCCAGGTATTTTTTCTTCTTTTCCGCCCTGCTCTACTACTGCTGAGCACCTAAGACTACAAGAAATAACCCTTCTATTGTATGAACTTTTCTCTGGGGAGACATTAACATGTGTCTACCCCATCTCCCGACAGTGCACCAACAACAGACCAAAGGTACAATGTTACCTAAGACCAACTTGAAGAACCACTGAATTTAATGGTTATCTTTTTAGAGCCGGTTTGAGGGCTTACTTACAGAAATGTGGGTGAACCCAAAGCAGCCACATCAATAGAAAGTCTCATCAAAGCATGGATTTTGACCTCCTCATGGCTGTAGAGATGGAGTCCCCCCTCCAGTTCACCTCCAATACACTATATGTTCTAACACCGCTGAAGAACGTGAGCCCACACGCAGCTTGGACAGAATTATATACAGCTGGCTGGGAGATGGAGGAGGGAGTAGCTGAGATCCCACGTGAGTGTCCAGTGGCCCTTCCCAACCCCTTCTCCTAGGAGAAAGTGTCAACAGGCTCAATCTTGAGGATCTCTCGCTAATGGTCACAGCTATTTCTGATTGAGACAGAAACTGCTTTTTAAAGAAACTGGACAAAAGAGAATCCCAAGGTCTAACGAATGAAAGGAGCTTCTGATTATTTTTGTTGCCTTTTTTTTCTCTTGCTGTTTTGCCCAGACAGCAGTCCCTAGCATTTATGGTGTGGGATGGTAAATCTGAGACAAGACCATCTCACAAATAAAAGAACTCAGAGAAATGGCCCCAGGGTCAAGAGTGTAAGGGACATCCCAGAAAGGAGAGTTGGGAAAAGAGATCCTGTCAATCTGTGTGTGGATCTCTACAAGCCCCAGGCTCACCCACCAGACACTCACTAAAAGAAGCATGGCTTTACAGAGTGGATGGCAATTTAAAGAACCGACAAGTTCATTCTAACTCTTCAGGGTGAGGTATATAAAAATGCCTTCGAGGGGGACTGGAGAGAGGGCTGAGTGGTTGAAAGTACTTGCTTACAAAGCCCAGAAACTGGATTCAAATCCTCAGTACCTACATACAGAGTGGAGTTTGTTTGCAGCAGCTAGAAGCCCTGGCATGACCATTTCCCCCTCCCCTCTTCTCTGCTTGAAAATAAATGAATCATAAATAAATAAAAATATTTTTAAAGTAAAAATACCTGTGAAGAATGTGCTGGCATTTTTACTCATTATCTGAGCCCGATTTGAGGAGAGGAGGGAAAAGAGATAGCAAGGAAAAAAAAACGAGGAAGGACATAAATCATACCCATTTGAAACCATTCCTTCTAGAATACTGAAGGATAGAAAACACTTTCCAACTCACTTCATTAATATCAAACCCACAGAAAGACATTACAAATCATATATTGTCGGTAGGAATGAAAACAGATACAAACATCCCTTATCAGCACAGATATAAAACTTCTCAAAAAAGTACTAGTAAACTAAATCTAGAAATATATAATAATAGTAATATATAACCATATACTGTTTATTTCAGGAATGCAAGCTTGGTTGAATACTCAAAAATCAGTGTACTCAACTTTAATTCACTAAAAAAAAAAAAGTATGATGATTGCCTCAGTAGATGCATGAAAGCTATTTGGCAAAATGAAGCACCCATTCCTGATGAAAAACAAAAATCTTCAGCAGAGTAGAAATAGAAGTAATTTCCTCAAATCAATATATAGAACATGCTCAAAACTGTATACCTAACACAGTTAAGGGTGAAACTGTCAATGTGTTTCCTCAAGGTCAAGAAGACAAGGATGGTGCTTTCTGGTGGCTCTTGTTTCTTATTCAATTATTATGCTAATAATTCTAATAAGTTCAATAAAGCAAGACAAAAATCAATCAATAATATCCAAAAGCATAGATAACAAAGAAAAATGTGCTTCTCTATTTGCAAATGACTTAATTGTTCACCTAGAAAATCCTAGAGAGTCAATAATTTTACAAAGCATCTTTTAGATCTATTAAGTGAATTTAGCAAGGTGACAAGAAACAAGGTAAAAGAACAATTTTATTAAAAAGCCAATTATATTCTTACATAATAGAGACAAATGACAAGAGAGGAATCACCCCAGGCTTATCGTGTAACCCCTCCCCCAAATGAAACCCTTGAGAGAGATAGGGATAGCAGGAGATCTATCAGTACAGCTAATCAGCCAACCCAGGATAAGTCAGCAAGATAGACACCAACAATTTCCAACAAGACCTAAAGTAGAAGTACAGAGACCCTTAAGATCTCAACAATAAAGCAGTCTTAAAACTCACCCACCATGACTCAGGGAACTGACTTGAAGAGGAGACAGAAAGACTGTAAGAGTCATGGTGGGGGAGAATATCCAGAGACATGGCCCCTCTCAGCAACAACACACAAGGTGGGGGGAACCTGGCTGCCTCCTGTGCTATCCATAACCTGCCCCATGGAATGATCCAGTAAGCCCACCAAGGAGGATACCCAGTAGATTGGGGACAGGGAGGAGGGAATCGGGGATACCAACTTAATATTTACTAATACAATGTATCTAATTTTGGGCAATAAAAATATCGATTAAAAAAACGACACAGCTAAGCTCATGAAGATATACTCAGCAACATCAGTTACTAGAAAACTGAAAAGTAAAACCAGTGAGGTGTTTCTGCATAGATATTAGTATGGTTACAGTTAAATTTTAAAAAACTGTCACTATCAAGAGCTGGCAAGAACATAGAGCACCATCAAATGTTGCCGAAGAGAAAGTGGTTCAGATGCTTTGCAAATAGTATAGCAATTTCTGATGTGATTGAACATGTAGTACATATCACCCAGCAAATCCCACTCACAGATATTTGCCCAAGAGAAATGAAACTTTTAGGTTTACATGGAAACCCAGATGCAAATACTGTAACAATTCTATTCATCATGGTTCCAAATGCACCAATTCCACAACTCCAAAGCCCCTTGACTGGCTATCCTATCATGGCAACAGCAAGCATGAGACCACACATGCATTCAGTGGCATGGATGAATGTCAAGTAAATCAGAAATGATCAAGAAGCCAGGCTCAAAAAGCTGAATAGCATGATTCCACTGATTACATATTAGAAAGAGAAAAAGGGAAAGAAAGGATTGCCAAAGTTAGGGATAGAATGAAGTTCTGACCACACAGCGGCTGTATAAAAGACATTGGCAAAGGTTTATATGATGGTTAAGGTTTGTTGTCAACTTGACCTTTTTAGAAATCTTGAGTGAGTCTCTGAAAAGATTCACAGGAAGGCAGCTCTCTCAGTAGGGGGCAGAATGTAAGGAGGCTCAGGAAAGCTAGAAATAAACATTCCTTCCTGGGAGGGCAGTGCAGGAAGGAAATTCCAGACTCAGGAAGCCAACAAATCTGGGAAAGGGTCGCTATATATATAAAAGGGGAGAAAATTTCTCTTTTTGCCTCCTGCCTGTTTTGCTTGTATGTGTGTGGTGTTGGTGATGGGCTTTTCTCTCTCTGCTTGGACCTGTGAAAGATGACCAGCCTCTTTCACTGTTATGGCACTACCCCTGGATCTGTAGCTTCAATAAATCTTCTCCTCCCATAAACTGTGCCTCGTTTGGAGATTCATCCCAGCAGTTTGTGGCTGACTACAACAGTATAGAAATGTTTTGTACCTTGGCTGGAGTGGCAGTCTCAGAATTCTATGCATTTGTCAAAACTCATACAATGTGCACCAAAAGAGTGCTTTTTTTTTTACTGTATAGAAATTTAAACACATTTTAAAAAGAGTATCCAAAAACATGCATAGATAATTGAATAGTAATAACCATCTCCCAAGCCCTTCTTATGGAGTAGGAAAAGTAACAAGAGCATTTGTCCCCTCAATTTGGCTTTGACTAGAGTTTAGGATAGTGCCATGCTCTTTGTAAGATCCACACCAGGAAACCAACTTTATTCCATTGTGAACTAGGTAAATTTATAAACTAATACAGACGAACTCTGAGGCAAGGCAGGACCTAAGAGTAAAACTCTTTCCTGAGCTGGGAGTGGTGGTGCACGCCTTTAATCCCAGAACTCTGGAGGTAGAGGTAGGGTTTGAGGCCAGCCTGAGACTACATAGTAAATTCAAGGTCAGCCAGAGCTAGAGCAAGATCCTACCTTGAAAAACCAAAAATAAAAGAAATCTTGTCTGATAAACAGACATGTGACTTGAGGCAGATAACTTCAGTTTCCTTATCTGTAAAAAGAAATTCTTCTACCTGTGAGGTTGTGAGAATTAAATTAGATAGTACACCTGCATGTCAGTATCTAACATCTAGAGAACTTAGAACTGAATGGACATAATTATTCTGTTTATAATTATAGCTGCACGGTGCTTTGTGCATATATATATATATATATATATATATATCATGTAAGATGTAAGATTATATATGTCGTATATACATATATAATCTTACATCTTACTTTTTACATGATGCAAGTACTCTAAAATATGGTACAAGGGAGCTTTAAATTGTTTCTAAAGATGCATAAGAATAATCAGTGTACTAAATATAAGTCATGTATGAGTGTCAGGTGCTAATAATCCATGATTCATTAGTTAGCTCCCCAGCCTCATTGTAAAAGGAGACATGATATAACTTTTATTAGTTTTGGCATTAATAAAGCCTTAGGGGCTTGGGAGATAACTTAGTAAAGTTCTTACTTTGAAAGCATGAGGATCTGAGTTAGACCCCAGTATCCATGTTAAATTATTGGGAGTGAGGGCATACACTTGTAATCTCAGCACTGAGGAAATGGCAGGAGGAGGATCCCTAGAGCTTGCTGGCCAGCCAGTCTAGTCTAATTGGTGAGATCCAGACCAATGAGACCCCTGTCTCAATAAAAAGTGGACAGTGTTCTTGAGGAATGATAGCCGAGATTGTCCTCTGGCTTCCCATTCATGTGTGTGCACACACATACATACACACACACTAATAATAACAATAAAACCTTCAAACTTTCATGCTTTCAGTTCTGTTATATCACTGCACCATCATAACAAGTCAGGAACACTCCATTTCCATTTTCTTGAGAGCAAGATGACAAATGCCCACATGAAAAAGGCATTACTTACAATCCTATTAGTACCAGGTGCAGTCCACTGCAGGCAGATAGACGAAGAGATCTGGAAACATTTGATGTGTGATATAAGCTTGGGAGACAAATGTGGAGCTATACCACATCCATCATCTGAGCACTCACTACTCTGGATTCACAGCTCACTCTAAATTTAAGATACTGTGAGCTTTTGTTGGCGGTGGTAGTACTAGGAATTGAACTTGGGGCATCACATAAGCTAAGCAGGTACTCTACTACTGAATTACACTCCAGCCAATTCAAGCACTTCTCTCTCTCTCTCTCTCTCTCTCTCTCTCTCTCTCTCTCTCTCTCTCTCTCTCTCTCTCTAATTTGGTGCTTGTGGTGTTTTGAATTAACTGTCCTGAAAAACTCATGTATTTTGAATGCTTGGTCCTCAGTTGATGGCATTTTGGGAGGTGAATACTTGCTGGAGGGCATGTGTTGCTGGGGAAGGGCATAGGGTGTAACTGTTCCCTCTTTCCAGAACTCAGCTCACTCTCCTGCTGCTGTTTTCCACCTGCTATGGCAAAGGTGATGTCCAGCCTCTGCTCATGCCATGCTTTCCACTGCCATCATGGAGCTTCCCCTCAAAACTATAATCTGCTTTCTCCCCTCAGATGCTTTTGGTTGGGTGCTTCATCCCAGCAAACAGAAGGCACTCTAACAGTGGTATTTGAAAATGGAACCCAGGACCTTGTACCTGCTAGGCAAGTACTCTGCCTCAGAGCTACACCTCCTACCTTCTTTTCAAATTTTATTTTGAGACAGGGTCTCACCAAGTTAATCCAGGCTGGCCTTGAAATACTTTGGTAGTCCAGCCAGGCCTTGAACTTGTGATCCTCCTGCCTCAGCCTCCCAAGTATCTGGGATACAGACTAAATATGTGTATTTGTGCATGTACAGGTGCATGAGAGGGTTATGCATGCTTGTATATTCATGTGCATGTGTAGGCCAGAGAACAACTCAGGTGTTGCTCCTCAGTAATATCGCCCATCCTTTTTTGTTAATACAGGGCCTTTTAATGGGCTGAAGCGCACCAATTGGGTTAAACTAGCTAACTAAAAAGTCCCAGGAATTCACGGGTCTCCACCTCCACCAGAGCGGACTAAGCTGTCTCCCAAATCTCAATGAGGCACTTTTTTTTCTTTCTTTCTTTTTTTTTATTAGATACACTTAATAAGGGAATAATGTGTTGATGTCTTCAGTTCCCCTATTTCCCTCTTCCCTGTCCCCGGTCAGTTGTGTATCCTCCTCCGTGGGGAGTCTGGACCAGTCCATGGGGTAGGGGGTTGTGAATAGCTTAGGAGTCAACCTGGTTCCACCCCCCTTTACATGTTGTTACTGAGGGGGCAATGTCTCTGGATATTCTCCTCCAATCTTCCCGCCCCCTCTTCCACTCAGTTCCCTGAGTCATGGTGGGTGAGAGTTAAAGCTGCTTTGTAGTTGAGGCCTTAGGGGCCTCTGTGCTTCTGCTTGAGGTTGTGTTTAAAATCATTGGTGTCTGTTTCGCTGGCTCATCCTGGGTTGACCAATTGGCTGTGGTTATAGGTCTCTTGCTTATCCCATCACTGCCTGCGGGTTCCATGTGGATCCTCCACAGTAGGTCTGGGGTGGCTCATCTCTTGCCAGGAAGACAGCTATCGGAGACACTTTTTTTCTTGTTTCTGCAGGGTTTCACTCTAGACCTGGCTGACCTAGAACTCAGGCTGACCTAGAACTATGTAACCCCAGACTGGCCTCAAACTCAGTGTTTTTCCTACCTCAGCCTCCCAAAAGCTGGGAATAAACATGTGTATCATCATGCCTGACTCACTGAGGCACTTTTAATAAAGGAATCCAAGGCCTTTAACTTCAAAAAATTCACTGTGAACTGCTGTGCACCATATGTCTTGATGAGCTAGAGTTCCATCACTGAAAGCAGGAAGGCCCACACAATGCACTACTGCTGTTCATTTTGCAAGCACCCACGTAATACATGCTCAAGAACACAATGGTGCCCAAGCCCACCATATTGTGTCTTCATCAAGATCCCATTATTCCACTGACTCTCCTAACACACCTGCTTTTGCTTTAAACTTTTGGGAGGGGTCTTTTTCTTTAATTTTTTTTTTGAGACAGGGTCTTAACTAAATAAATCTGACTAGCCTGGAACTTGCTTTTTAAAAAAATCAGATTAGGGGGCTAGAAAGATGGCTCAGTGGGTAAGGTGCTCACCTGCAAAGCCTAAGAACCTGGGTTCAATTCCTCAGTATCTGCTTAAAGCCAGCTGTACCAAGTGATGCATGCATCTGGAGTTCTGGAAGCCCTGGTGCACCCATTCTCTCTTCTATCTCTCTCTGCTTGCAAATAAATAAATAAAAATATTTTTTAAAAATCAGATTGGCCTTGAATGTATAGAGATCTTTGTACCGCCCAGTGCTGGGACTACAGGTATGCACCACCATGATGGACATGCTAATATCTTGCTCTGGTAGATCAGAAGGTGTAAAAATAAAAGGCCAGGCTGAGAATGTGGCTTGGTGGTAGAACACTTGTCTAACATGCATAAAGTCTTGGGTTCCATCCCTGGCACATACAGAAAATAAAATTCTAATTAAACCTAATCAAAAATAAGCAAATAATTTAGACAACTGCACGAGCCAGAAATGCTTTCCTGGGGCACTGTGGCAGAAATGAGTCCCATCAGAATGTCTTCTGTGGCTGGCCTGGGCAATGAACCAAACTTTGGACATGTGATGGGAAGGTAACCCAACCCCACTGTGACTGCTCAGGTGTGCAGGAAGAGAAAATAAGCAAGGCCAAGTTAAGCCACGTGTTCCCCATGCAGATGCCTCTATTGTGAGAAAGGTCAATATTAGCTTCCCACAGCATGCTTGTTTTTCCTTTGACTCCTCGTGGAACACAAGCAATCACCTGCCACATGAGACTTTTTTCCCTGGGAAATAAGCAAATGGCTCATAGGAGCTCAAGTGAGCTTTTGTGCACACATCTTTCCTTGGTTGAGCGAATCACAAAGACAGTCCATGTGCAGTGTCACACCCACCTCGAGGCTCCAAAGGGACACTGGGAACCAACACCAGCAGCACTGACCAAGGAGTCTGAGTTCTAGAAACCCACCCGAAACCTTCCTCATAAAATAAAGACAAGCTGTGTTTAAAAGCCACCCCAGGACTGGGCTCTGAGTCTCCCAATGGGCAGGAGTATACCTCTGGTGGAGACTCCATCATGGCTGAAACCAAAGGCAGCTGAAGGCAGTACTTTCTTGTACCTGGATATCTCCCAATTGACTCACAAAGGTATCCAGTTCCATTCATCTGTATCTCTTGAAAAGGGTTTTGTAAATATGTTTGATAATAGATCCACGTTGGTACTTACTTGTGCACTCATACTGTCTGTATACCGAATATCTGCCTTTATGCTACATGTAAATATGCAAGGTATATCAGCTTCTTCTTGTGTAATGCTTAGCCGGATTTTCCATTTTACTTTAGGGTATATGTTTTGGGTGGGCTTTTGTATATGTATGTGTATAGTGGGCATGGATGTCCGTGTGTGTAGATACATACGCTGGCATGCATGTGGAGGTCAGATGTTGACACCAGGTGTCTTAATTGTTCTACACCTTTTGGGGGGTATGGTCTCACTGAACCCAGAGTTCATCAACTTAGCTAGGTGATCTAGCCAGCAAGCCCCAGAGATCTGCCTGTTTCCATGGCCCCAGTACTTGGATCATAGGCGCGCGCGCGCGCGCGCACACACACACACACACACACACACACACACACACAAAACCTTGCCCACCTTCTATGTAGGTACATACTAGGGATCCAAACTCATGTCGTCATGTTTGTGTGCAGGCATTTTACTGACAGACATCTTTCTAGGCCCCCAGCTGAGTCTTGCAAACATGTATGGTTTCATTAGCTTTGTGAGAATAGTGAGCAGGAATCATGAAACCTATTCCACTAAAGAAGAAGCTGAGGAACAATGCATTTAGTGCATTAATACAGGCAGAGTCCTCTACATGCCTAGGCTGATCATGCTCTTCTCCACTGACCACAAATGCCATTGGCTTGGTAACAAATGTAGAGAGTACATTTTCATGACCTCTGTGATTAAAAACAAAAAAGTCTCTGAGGGCTGGAGAGATGGCTCGTGGTTACGGGAACTTGCTTGCAAAGACTGCTGGTGCTGGTTCGATTCCCCAGTACCTA